>RPOG01004887.1:10620-22695 GCA_008086565.1 Thalassoma bifasciatum
ACAGACAAATGGTGTCAAGAACAAAACTTTGTCCAGAGGAAAGGCAAAGACAGAATGAGCATAAGCTGATGAAAAAGAGTCTGATTCACTTTTTTGTGACGTCAAATATAAAAACAAGTTATTTTTAGCAATCACAGAATTATAGACAGGATTGAAGCAGGTCCGGAGACAAACATTAGGAGTGACAGAAGGAGAAGTGGGTGAGAGTGGAGCTCCCACATGTCCCCTCTAAGCTTAAGAAAAAAGCTCTTTTGTACTCTCTCTTTTCTTCCCCCTCTCCCCCCCTCACACCCGGAGCCCCCTTTAACTTCCTTACCGGTCGCTGTTCTGCTGCTCTCGCTTCTCTTTTTCTTTTTCTCCTTCCTTTCTTCTCCGTCGCCTCTCTTACTCCTTTATGCTTCGATTTTCCCAGTTCAGGCTCGGTTAAAGGCGACTTATAGGACGGGGTCAGTCGGGGTCAAATTCCACATCAGGCCCAGATCTATGAGCTCAGTGGTGACCCAAAGAGGGTGAGGGCTGCAGATCGGGGTCAGCGGTCAATCACAGTGCAGCCGAGGGCAACTCTTTATCCAAAATGCGAGTCTGGTGTATCAGCTGGCAATGATCCCCTGAAACACGACAGCCTCTATGATCCTGTTTGCAATCTCTGTCCAACTGGTCTGTCAGGCCGGTCCTCCTCTCCAGCTGTCATCTGACACAGAAAGCCGGCCGGCTTAGAGCCCCAAAGTCCTGGAGAGGCTTTAAAAGAAAAGGAAGTCCAAGTGAGATAAAGGTAGAGCTCTCAGTTTTCAGTTTCATTAACAAAAGCATCCACACACTGATGCACACACACACACCCACACATGCGCGCACACACACACCGCTCCTGCTGACAGACGGGGACTCTTTTGAACACTGAAGTGGAGCAGACGGGACAGGCTTTAATATCGGGTCTGGCTCCTCCCAGCCGGCCAATCACACGTCAGACCGGGAGCCTCAGCGGGGCACTGGGGGCGGGGTTGGGAGGCAGGAGCCGCATTCGCATTGGTGGAGAGCAAAAGGGATTCTGACCAATTGGACCCCTCCCCCATCCAAGCACAACAAAACACAGAGCAGGGTTGTAATTCAAATGAAAATTCTTTGAAAGGGAGAGCGGCGGGGGATTGGGGGGTGGACAACGGTCAAAACAGCTGCAATTTTTTTCATTGACTTGCATCAGGCCCAGCAGGGTTCTGTGGAAACATTGTGTGAAACACTGATACTCTACACACACATACACACACACACACAGACTGACAGACATTTAACTGTTCTTTTACTTCGCTCTTTGTCTTCACTTCATCACCACTTAAGGAAGAAAAAGACTTTAACAAACAGAGAAACAACAGAAGAATCATCTTAATTTAATTGTATATCATTAGCAGGGTTTTACTTTGTGTCTCATCATTAAAGCTGATGTCTTAAATGAGCTCAGTGTCTAAAAACCTGGTCCAAGAATCAGTACAGTTGCAGACAAAGAAACAAAGAGAGAGAGTGAAAGTTTGTCCACGCTCGGGAAGCTTGGCATAACTTCATTGTGGATTATCTCTCTCGTTTTTAGGAGTTCAAAGCTCTGCTGACATACAGTGTTAATTTATTTTCTCCAAAATATAATTTCCCAGAAAAGCAGCTCCCTCCCTGCACCCCCTTTATCCCTCACCCCGGCTCATCCCTCCCCCCTCCTCTAAACCGTTTACAACATTACACTCCAGGGTTACATCACACCCAGGCAGTGTGGCTGTTTCCCTCACCGCTCATCCTCACCTCCACCCTCCACCTCCACCTCCAACATATCTATCCACACATTTTTAATGAGTCTTTTTATAGCCAACTTCCTCAACATGTGACCCTGTTTTCCCCATGCTTGCCCCCTCTCTCTCTATCTCTCTCTCTCTCTCTCTTTCTCCCCTCTCATCCCTGAACAGCAGACCAGCAGCAAGGAGAAAGAGCTAAAGCGACCATGACAGCTCAGACTTACACACACATACACTCGCTTTTCGGAAACTGCACACAGTCCCAGAGAGCGCTTTCATCTGCACCATGTGACACACCAAAGAAGAGTTTAAAATAGCTTAAATTACAAACACATTTGCATCACCGAAAAAACAACATGAAGCGATCAAAAGCCTTTAAGAAGGACTCATGGGAGTGTATTTAAGGGGAGAGTGAAAAAAAAGCCATTTTAGAAAGACTGAAGGCAACATGGAGATGATTTTAGAGAGGAAACTGAACAAAGGAGGGACTGTTCAGTTAGTTTCAGGTGTAGGAAGACAGAAACCCGCTGGAGAGGATGTGCTCGTGATTATGACATCATTACAATTGGGACTTTTAGCCCTATTTAAGATCTTTGGAGGGTGACACACACATACACACACGCACCTGTTACCGACTCATACTGTTGGTTATTCATAAGTTTAGATAAGGCATCATCAGTTAAAACACTATTATTCTGATATACCACCGCTCTAGGTTACATTTTTCAACTCAAGAATCAAAAACACAGAAAGTACACTGCAAAAACCGAAATCTCGGCAAGTCATCATGTCTTATTTGTGGTGAAAATTGTCTCATTTTTCTTGATTTGGGCCACATTCACTAGACCAGGTCATGAAAATGCCTCATTTCAAGTTTTTTTAAGACAAAAATGAGGTCTGAATTGCTCGTCACAAGTGAAAAATAATCTACCAATGGGATGAGAAAGGTTTCGTAATACAAGAAACTGTTTACTTATCACATTTGCAGATTTTTTTTTTACTTTTACAAGCAATTCAGACCTCGTTTTTGTCATTAACCCTTAAGCCACCATGTGGGGTCATTTACGACCCCAGCCATATGATTTAATGTGCCATCTCTTTATTTTTTTACCCAGATTTTCTTTCCTAGCATGAGTTTGTCAGTCTACTAATCCTACACACTTTCACAGTTTTTTGCGGGGATCAGCCAATTAGTGGGGTGTTTTCATCAAAATCTCTTGTGGGGTCATTTATGACACTGTTGGCACTTATGGCACTGTATTTTTTAAACATCGTTTTTTTTTTTTTAATTTTACTCTAATGTTCCACTTCTAATCAGTACTTTACATTGTATTGATGTGAACCATGGCTAACAGAACCATGGCTAACAGACCTATAATAGCAAGATTTATTCTCATTTTGACAGTTACAATTTTCAGGTATTTCAGTAATCTAAAGAATTTTGTTGATATCATATTACACATATACAAACCAATTTTGTGGCGGGGGGGGGGGGGGGNGGGTTGTTTTGTTTTGTTTTAGACACAGGTGTGGTAGTAACATAGGTTAACTGAATGTGGTTAAATGAGGGTTAAATAACTTGAAATAAGACATTTCCTGGACTTTTCAGTTGAATGTAGCTCATATCAAGGATAAAAAGACAAATTTTTACCAAAAATAAGACGAAAAACTTGCTTAGATTTCAGTTTATGCAGTGTATAGTCTTTCCACTCCCTTATATTTCTTTCCCATTGTCGCCCTGTGCTTACTTTGTCCACAATGGTTATGGACCCTGAAAGGTTACTTGGATCAAGTATTTACACAGTGTCAGGCAACTTTGAGAAATAAGTTCCTGACTGGGCGCAATCTTGACTCGTTCTTGAAGCTGGAACAATGAATTGAAAGTTTTTGCAAAGTCTGACACACTACTGATCAGGTACACAAACTTAATCATATTTTGCAAAGACATGGTGACAAAAAAAAGGTGTGATTGCTAAATTGTTTGACCCCCGATACTGCATTTCATCAAAGCTCAGCTGCAGCTTGTTGAATTGGATGGTATGATTATCTGTTAGCTGCTTTAAATGTTGAGTGACCGAGGTAAGGTTTGTGCAAAAATACGATGAATGTCATATAAGGCATCTCTTGCGCCACCAGAATATGAAATTAAAAGGTTATGAATATGAAAGTATCAGAAATAGAACCACAACAGGAACATTTTACATGTCAAGATGTGAGGACCTATATGTTAAGCATACAAAGTTAGCATAAAATGATCAGAGCAGGCTCTCTGTGACTATTTTTTTACCTTATAAACGTGACTGTACATGTAGTTTGATGATTGTATTGGTTGGTGACTTTTTTTTAGAAAAGTGTACAAAGTCTAATTTGTGCAATATGAGCGTATTTCAAGACTTACATTGCATAGTAACCTTTTAGGAACAGAGTTAGGGGCTGTGTTTGTACTGTAAGTGTGTATGTGTGTGTGTCACACAGCACACAACAAAGCGCAAAAAAGTGTTTCAAGTCATCTTTTTACTATGTGAGCAGGATTTTGGACTTGTTCCTTTGCTAATCTTTATTAAACAATGAGCCATGCGATTTTTTTTGTACTGTAAAATTCGAGTGAGCAGCTGAAACAGTTTCTCCTCTTCTTTCAGTTTCACTTTTTGTCTGGTGATGAGGAGCAGCCATCCTCAAATGGCTAGTGTGCAAGGAGAAGGAGAGGCCATAGGGATGCTGTAGGCTCTGGTGATGCCATTTAAATGAAACGGGCAGAATTTGACTGTTTTCAAGGTTTTTTTTTAATTTATTTTCAAACAGCAAGGGAATGAGTCATTTCTGAAAATCCCTGTTAAGTATTGAAGATTTCCCTTTTGCACGCAATTTTGTTTGTTGTTCTTCTTTCAAAGTTTCTTACCTACCATCTACCGGAAACATTTGCACAACAGAGCAGTAAACATGCAAAAGACAACAAGACAACTTGTAGAAACCTGCTTTACCTTTGCAAATACAACATGTGACCTGGAGTACATGTTATCACTTGTAAAATACCATGACTTAAATTTATAGCTTAAAGCAACTATGGCAATATTCATTTAAAATCTGTATACTTACAATCGAGCCTGTAGCTTCTCTAAAGCACATCATCCCAACAACTTCACACCAAACTCTGTACTTCTTTGTCAACTACATGAGGAAGTGTTAAAAAGAAACGTGCATTAACAGCTGAATAAGACCGGGGTATTTTAATACAATTTGCTAATTTACTTGTAGTTTCAGATTTTTCAAGCCTGACATCGATGAGAAACATTTTTAGTATCTAAAAGTCTTTTAGTCTTTATTTCCCTATCCATGGACAAACTTCCAGGTAATACAGAGAGGATCTCAGGATTATAGTTGTCAGCTGAAATGGGCTTGTGTGGGTGGGACTTCGGGTTTTTCGTGCAAACGGCTCCATGATTGTTAAAATCTAAAACAGTAGATGACCCATTATTCCCTGAACAATCACTTTTACCGTATTTTTACATGATTGTTCCCCATGTTCATCATGTTTAAAGCATGTGGCTGAGGCAAGGATAAAAATAAAGTTAGGCTCTTTTTTTAAATAAAGGTAAAGGGAGGAAGCCTGGACAGTAAGCGTACACTTCAGACAACACTTTCCCTTCAATCAAAAATGTTTCTTATGTCTGTGTGGTTATCCAGTCATGGTGGACCGTTCTTTAAGAAAGTGCTCTTTTTGTGAACATGACAAGTCTCTAAATCAGGACTAAAGGGTGTGTTTTTCAGCAGAGGCCTGTGTGAGGTAGAGAAAAGGCCACAGAATGCTGCGTCTGAGATGGTTGTGGCTTCTTTGACCAGAAGTTTGTCTTCACTGTTTCTGATAAAGTCTTTCCACAGGATGACTTCTGGTAAATGGACACCATATCTATAATAATTCATACCAGTTGCACAAGGGACTCTTTGTACGGTGAGTGGTGAGAAAGGATTTCTTTTTTTGAGTTTTATAATGAGTGACTGACTGCTTTTCTACAGTACTACATTTATCCTGAATATAAGTCGACCCCCTTGTTTCAAGGCAGTTTTTGGACAAGAGGTATTTAATGACAAATTCTTAATTTATTATATATTCTATATTCTATCACAAAGAATATTCAAAGATGGGCTGTTTTTTTTATAATTGAACAATATCTAGTGCACCCAGTGTCACAGTGGGTAGGAAGTGAATCAGTGGGTTACCGCTCTCATAGATCAGGTCTATACCTTGTTTTATTATTCAACAGACTTAACAGCCTTATGTTATTTATCTCATTTGCATGACAGAATGTCAGTCCTGTCTCTATATGGTTTCACATCCACAATTCTCTTCTCCTGTCTGAATTGCGCATGGCAGAGTTCCACCCCGATGCGCATCGACAGGGCATTTCTGAATAATGTTTCTTACAGCGCCTGACACAAACACATCAGCACAGAGAGAGAGAGAGACAAGTACACACCGAATAGGGAGTAGAATCAGGAAAAATAATGTAAAACCAATTCAAGAAATGCAGGAAAACGATGTAAGCACTCTCAGGGTCTTATATTCAGAACAATACAGTTCAAATTTTAGGAGTTTCTTTTGAGATGTACTGAATATTTCATTTCATTATTTGTTCTTGAAAAAACAAATTCAAAATAAGTTGGGATTCTGTGTGAGATCCTTTTAGATTTGTTAGTTGGCAATTATTAAAAACCATATGTTAAACGCAGGGTTTAACATATCTTTATACGTTAAGGTGAAATCGTGCAATGAAAACCAACAAGCCAGTTTTGTGCTCCAGATTGAAGATGAGCAATAAATCTTTTCTATTTCAAAATGTGACTTTTTTTTCATTATTACAGATTAAACAAAGGGTTTAAATGACCTAAAAGTGACCAAAATCTGTTTTTATCACTATTTTACACATTGTCACAAATTTTTTGAGTGTTTGTTTGAAAACAGAATTTTAAAAAATAGCATAAATATTCTAGAATGAGATGAGGAGTCTTTGAGAAAATGAGGGGGAATGGAAAGTAGGAACCTTCTTTGTGGAATCAGTTGTCCATGAATAAATTAAATGCTTACTCTGTTACCTTCAGTCTTTGAGACTTGACTTGATAAGTGGCATCTACTTACATTGTTCATCCTGAATAGTTCCCCCTAAATAAAATCAGAGATTAACTTGTTTTTCACTCTGTATTAATTTCCTCCGTGTTCAGGGTCAGACAGATGAAAAGCATCTCTGCAGTGTGACAAATAAAGTATGTGTGCACACAGCAGCGTTACACCTCTGCCTGCTGTCGAACACTCTGTAGATCTGATCAAGCTACACCACCGAGTCTGTGTGTGTGTGTGTGTCTCTGTGTGTCTCTGTGTGTGTTAGAAATAACCCTCTAAGGAAACAAAAACATCTCCAGTCCCTCTTGTTTTTCTAACTTTGAGTCTCTTGCTTTCCATTCATGTTCTCTTCAGCTGATTTCTCCAGAAGAGACGTGCACACCACGGGCCCTGACCACAGTGACAGACCAAGGAATGATATTTTTATCCCGCAATGGAAACTTGCTCTGTTCAATTATCATAAAAATATGCTCACCGCTGTGTTAGCATGACTGTTTTTACATTCAGCTTTCCAACCGCCATATTAGTGGGTAATGATGTTTCAGGATGTCTGCAGCGTGAGAGGAGGAGATTGTGTTTCATGGTGCATAGGAATATGAGACGTATATGAGACAGAAAGAAAGAAGGAAAGATAAAAGCTTCACGATGACGAAATGTTGAGCGAGGATGCATGGGAAGCTCCAGCTAAAGGAAGCAGTGACTAACTTCAACCACAACTGACTTTGGTCACCTTCATCAAGCAGGATTAAGAGTAATTACAGGGAGAGCTAATGACTGGGAACAGATTATCTTTAATGTTTCTTTAAGTGAGTTACTGAGTGGTGAAAGTCATAACAAACAACTAAAACCAGTCCCTTTGTTTGTTGCTGACAGTTAAAGAGAAAGGTCATATCTGAGTTCCTGGAAAATGATCTGCGTTATGTCAGAAACAGGAAGAAGCATCAGTCAGATTGTCTGAAGCGTTAAAGGACGGGAACAAGTTGGTTCATGTTTGTGTTTGATGACGACTGAGTGACACACTCAGTGGCCTTTGTCCTCACAGACACTAACTTTCCAAACAAATCTGACATCCTGTGTCTCCTATACAAAGAGAAATACACTGCAAAACCTGAAATCTAAGCAAGCTTTTATGTCTTATTTTGAGTCAGAATTATCTTTTTAATCTTGTTATAAGCCTCTTTCAACTGACTTGTCCAAAAACATGTCTTATCTAAAGATATTCAAAGACAAAAATTACATCTGAATTGTTCATGATGAGTGAAAAAATCTGCCAATGGGAATAATTTGCTTGTCAGGTTCCTTGGGATTAGAGCAATGATTTGATTTGAGAAACATTTTTTGGCTGATTTTTCCCCATTACAGGCAATTAAGACTTCCTTTCGGTCTTTAAATAACTTGAAAAATGACTTTTATTTTAGCTCATATCAAGACTAGAAAGACATTTCTTTTACTAAAATAAGACCCAAACACTTGCTTAGATATCAGTTTTTTGCAGTGTAGAAGTGGTGAAGAGCAAAATCAGATAATTTCATTGTATTCCATTCACAAGGTTCAAAAGTTTTACTTGAAAAACCTCTTTCCAGTGCAGTATCTAGCTCAGGCACATTTACTTAGCTTTATACATACACTGTTAACCCTTTTCGAGGAAAATTACAGTTATTTACTGGTGAAAGTGCTGACAGTAATTTACTAAAACTTTACAGTCTTAGTGTTAAAATAAATACAGTAAGTAACTGTAATAGAATTTAAGGTATATTGCTTTATGAATTTGAATATACAGTATCATACTGGCAGTAGTTTCACCAGTACTTTGCTGTATTTTTTACAGTATCTGGTCTGTAGAAATACAGGAGCTTACTATAAACATTTAGTAATCCTCTGTAGATGGATCAACCGTTGCATCAACCATAATGTAACCTGACTGTCTCCAATTCCCCATGCATGGCAAAGTCTCATATTAACCGTGTTCCTGGTATCACTGGTAGGTCACAATTCACCACCTTACCTCATGCACCTTACCCCCTCCCAGCTGTTTAGCAGAGCTTCAGCACACAAGCTTTACACAGAATGCCTTTGTTAACTGCAAAGTAACAATAATTACAACCACAAATAAGAAGGGGACCTTGTTCAGCAGCAGGAGTTAAAGATTCACTTTAAAATAATGGTAAAATACTGGCAGCAGGGACAATTTTTTGTTATTTTACAGTGTATGTACTGACATGTTTTTCACTATATATTGGATTACAGTATATAACTGTAAAATAACTGTTACAGACTGGCAACCCTTATGCTAGTGTCTTACCATTACTTTGCTTTCATATACATTTATACATTCAGAAAACAGCATTATTTTACAGGAATCTAGATAGCTGGTCCATGCCGTGGAGTGTAGACAGCCAGTGCCTGTTGTGCTACATGTCATTGTACAGCAGGTTCCCATGTCCACATCATGTCCTCTTCACTCACAGTAACAAAAACTGTTAAAGTTACAAATCACAAAGGCATTCTGGGGACAACTTTAAAGCTGTAGCTCTGCTAAACAGCTGGGAGAGGCTAAGGTGTGTGGAAAATTAGGAAAGAAAGTGATAGAGGACAATGGGACTAGTAGCACTCAGGACAAATGTGTTTCCTGGAGGGAACACATTTCTAGTCAGGATGGAGTCTCTCCTTCCAAACATGGTCTAACCTTGCTCCCAAAATGCAATGCAAAAAAACAAGTAATTATTTTTTTCTTTCCTTGAAGCAATAAAACAGTAAAATATTGTTTTTAACTGTTATTATACAGGGTTAGGCTGTATTAGAACATAACAGATTTTTACCATGGAAAGTTGCTTGTAAATAAACAGCAATTTGATAGATTGTTTGACCTTAGATAAGTGTTCAAATTCCCAGAATGCATTGATTTTTACACTGTTAGTACTTTACTGTTATACCAACACAGTACATAACTGTTGAGATTCTGCTCTAAATTTAAATCAAAGTCTTACAGGGGACCTAGAATTTCATGGCTTAAATTTTAGAGGCATACTGAGGCACCAAAATACTCTTTGGGGGAGCTTTTACATCCCCAGGCAGAGGGAGTAAGAGGGGATATTGGAGGGCAGTTAGTCAGCAGTGACTTCTCTGGTTTCTTGCCCATTGGAGGGACAAGCAGGAAGCAGTGACGCATTTCACAACAGGAAATGTGTGAGAAAAATAAACAAACGCACTGGGCCGGGGTGTTTGCCTCCGACTGAGTGTGAGTGTGACTGACCAGCAGGTCGTCCCTGTTTTACGGTGACCTCAGTCCATCTATTTCTGGGCACTTGGACTTGCCGCTTTGCCTCTTTGTCATGCTGCCGGACACAATGCACTGGCTACTGTGGCAGAAGGATCACACAATGAGCGAGCTGGAGAACTGACTGTAAATCTGACCACGGCTTTGAAACAGCAAAGGGGTGAAAAAACGAAGAACTAAGCAAGAATAATAAAATGATGAATGGGTTCCACCAAAGCCATTGTTGCTTTGTTGCTTTTTAGACTGACTGTATTAAAGGGGGGAAATGAGTTCTCATTTCTGGTCATAAATGTCTTTTATGTAGAGCTGGGAAATTAATACCAAGTAAGATTAAATCGCAATATAACCTGTTGCAATATTCTAATCGCAGACAGTGCAATATTTCATTAATCTGTGTCAGAATAACAGCACCAGTGTTACCCAACCCTGCTCAACCAATGAGACAAATTGTTGAAACTTAGCCTTGCAAGACAAACAATCGAAGCGGTGAAAAATGGGAAAAATTACAAGAATTGTCAATAAAATTAAGTTCAAGGTGGAAAAAAATAGTCAAGAAGAAGCAAAAATTGGCAAAAAATGAATTGGGAGGAAACTTGAGAAATACTCCAAAAGTAGCAAAAAATTGTCCAAAAGAAGTGAAAAAAGAGTGAAAAGTGACTAAAATGGTCAAAAAACAACAGAAATAGGCAGGAAAATTCTAAGCAAAATTGGAAAATAGTCAGCAACTATCGGGGAAAATTGAAAAAATTGGCAAAAAAATTGGGAGAAAGCTTGAGAAAACTCCGATAGTAAGAAAAAAGAGTGAAAAGTGACAAAAATGGCCAAAAACCAACAGAACATGGGCAAGATCATTCGAGAAAACTTGGAAAATAGTCAGGACGCAGCAACAATGGGGAAAAAATTCAAAAAACTGCATAGAAATTGGGAGAAAACTTGAGAAATACTTAGAAAGTAGCAAAAATTGTCCAAAAGTGGTGAGTAAAGAATGAAAGTGACTACAATGGCCAAAAACCAACAAAAAATGGGAACGAACATTCTGAGAAAACTTGGAAAATAGCCAGAAGGCAACAACAATGGGGAAAATATTGACAAAAAACAGTGAAAAGTGGTAAAAATAGCCAAAGGCAACAAAAAATGGCAAGAGAGTTAGGATTAAACGAAAACAATAGCCAGAAAGTAGCAAAAAAAATAATCTAAAAGTAGTTGGAAAAAAATGAAAAGTGACTTAAATGGGCAAAAAGCAGTCATGAGTAGCAAAAAGGAAAGGTCAGGGGTTGTTGTCGTGCCATAATTAATATCAATGTTATCGATTATTTTGCAGAAATTGTTCAGTCCTACTTTTATGATGATCATATTTTTCCAGTTTAACCCATGTCCTGGCCTTGCTAACATAAAGATGCTTCAAGGCCTGTGGTGCAGACCGCTCTTAAAGTTGTGGCCTCACACAGAGCAGCTCTTCATCCGTCAGAAAATGTCCACAACCTCCATAAAACACTGTCCTGTTACGAGCTACAACACACGCAGCAGCCCATCACCCCACCAGCTCCAGTTCTGTCAATAAAAAGCTCAAAAGAAGGTTCAAAAGGTTATCAGCCACTCCCCCCCAGGCCTGATTTGAGGAGCTCCAAAGACAGTTAATGAAGACGGAGAGCACCAGAGCTCACAAGACTCGACCCATAATGCCCTGGTCTCATCCCACTGAGCTGTGCAGTCATGAGAATAGACCATGCTGCTTGTGTCATACTGAGTCCACAGACAGACAGGAAGAGGAACAGCTTGGCCTCATGCAGTTTGAACAACCTGAAGCTTAAGAGACTTATACCTGTGGGGATGACAGTGGATGTTAGGGGTCTTTTTCCCATCACAAACTCATAACTATGCTCAGGAGCAGTGTGACAGTTTAGCCTGAT
>RPOG01004887.1:22761-38735 GCA_008086565.1 Thalassoma bifasciatum
AAACAGCAGAATTATTGTATGTTTTTAAAATAGAAAATGTTCACTTCAAATAGAAAAGGAGTGTTTTGAACAAATGTATGCTTCATGAAGCTTCTTTGTCGTCTTTGAGTATCTTTGGGTATTTTTGCAGCATCAAGAGTTCTGATAGGGGGTCTTCTTTTTGGGTTTTTAGAATATGGTATACATACAACGCTAGTCTTGTCATACTTGTTCAGCTTTAGTGTTTTGTTGGTGGCTCTGTGTGCGTATTTATCTCTGAGTAAATCAAGAGGAAGTCAAAAGTCAAATTCTTCCAATGCAGCAGGACAACAGAACAGATTGTTGTGAAGCAGTTCTCTGTCTGATGGGGAACTTAACCGTCATGCATGACTGACGTGCTGGACTCCAGGGTTATGCAACTCTTATATCCACTTGAGTCTAGACAAGTGCACGGAAATATGCACTGAACCAGAAGCAGTTATTATAGCATCTAAAGCCCCATCTTTGTATGACCCTCCCCCCACTCTTCATCCACTGGTCCCCCCCTTAACCCCCACCTACTTACCCACCCACTCCACCTCTGCCCGCCACTGTCTGTGTCTGTGGCCTCAGGAAACCACCCACATCCATGCACAATTACACCCAGGGGTGGGATGAGGAGGGGTACAATGAAATGCTGTCACATGTGAATATGTAAAGCTGTGCATTCAGTGTAGACATCCTCATAAATCTGTGTGTGGGTGTGTGTGGACCAGTAAAGGCTTTTAACAGAGAGAGTGCTTCAGTTTTATCTTTGTTGTAAAGCCGACAGAGACATCTGTATTTTACCCACAATCCCTGAAAAAGCATTGAATTTAGTATAATTTCAGCCAAAATTGAAGACAATGAAGTTTTATCTTCAATCTCAAGTCTAAGATGTAGTTAAGCGTAAGTGAGCCTTTAAAAAAACAGTGAAAGACAGACTTTTGGAAACTGTCACGAGAAAGACATACATATAGTGCACAGAGCTTGACTCAACATAGACTCATAAACAAAACAAAAAAATCTCACTGCCCTTTCTTGGCAAAACTATAGCTTGGGAGCCTGACCTATAAACAACAGATTTTATACATCAAAATTGGAAATACCACCCAACACAAATCATAAATGCCTCAATTTCTTTATTTGTCTCATCAAATCCCAGCTGTTTATTCCAGGATATACAGACATCAAATGATCATGTTTAATTTTAGGGCTGAATGATTTGCAAAAATGATCTCATTTCAATTGTTATAATTTCTTATACTGACATTGTGATTTTTTTGTGCCATTATTTCTAGGTCCCCATCTTTAAACAAACACAACAACCCATTATCACGATTACTTGTGACTGCTTTTTTACCAATTTTCACTTCTTTTTTGCCACTTTTGGACCATTTGTTTGGTACCTTCTGACTATTTCCCAGGTCCACTCCCAATTCCTTTGGCAATTTTTGTTGTTTTTGCCCATTTCTGACACTTTTCACTCTTTCTTGTCACTTTTGGACCATCTTTCGCAACAAACTTGAAAACCCAACTTTCTTGCCATTTTTCTTTTATTATTTATTATTTTTTTTAACCATTTTTCACTATTTTCAACACATTTTTCGCTATTTTTGTTTCTTTCTGAATTTTTGAGAGTTTCGTCTAAAATGTTTCTCACTTATTTTTGTTGCTTTTTTGCCATTTAAGTCACTTTATACTTCTTTTTTTTTTTTTTTTTTTTTTTTTTTTTTTTTTTTTTTTTTTTTTTTTTTTTTTTTTTTTTTTTTTTTTTTTTTTTTTTTTTTTTTTTTTTTTTTTTTTTTTTTTTTTTTTTTTGCCAATTTTTGATAATATTTTAATACATTGTCTCCCAAGTGTCCTGCCAATTTTTCCAGACTCTGGCCATTTTTTTTTTTTACAATTTTTCACTGTTTTTGTCTTTGTTTTTAAAGTTTCCTACGAATTTTTTTCTCTAAATTTTGTTGCTTTTGGTCCATTCTAGTAACTTTTCACTCCTTTTTGCCCCTTCTACCCACTTTTTTTGCAACTTTTTGACAGTTTCCAGGTAATATCCCAATTTCAATGCCAATTTTTGTTGCTTTTTTTTTTTCCACTTAGATTGTTTCTTTTGTAAAGGTAGTTTTTAACAGTTTGCCTTTTGGTTGAGCAGGGTTAAGTAACTCTGGTGTGTAGCAGAAAATATCTGCTGCAAACACTGTATCTGATATTTAACAGATTTCAGGTTTTAGAAATATTGCACTGTCTGTGACTAGAATATTGCAACAGGACATTGCAATTTAATCTAATTTGCGATTAATTGCCAAGCTCTATTTATTTATTTTTTTTTTACAAGTTTTGGACCCAAAACTTGAAACAAATTAAGTTAAAGCTCCTGTGAGGAGTTTTAAAATGGTTATGAAACAGACTGAAATTAGGAGTGACTTCTCTGTGTGACCTGCAAAAGCAACAAAACCATCACCAACTAGGTTGTTCAATTCTGTCTGGTAATTTTTAACACCTGGGACCACTATGAGGGGGTAGGTGTCAGACCAGACAACGGTAAGCAAATTATCTAGAGAAAAAAATAGGCACACCAGGGAACTTCTTGTGCAAACTTCTTACAGCAAGGTTAACTTCAATCTCTCAAATAAGAAAGAAAAAATGATAAATGAGCTGTTTTGGTGTCTTGTAACCACAGATATGCCACAGATATGTCGTAGCTCTGAGCTGGAGAAGCAGAGCCTCAAGGTAAACAAAAAGTGCAACGTGGTTTTGATGAACACATTCCAGAGCATGGAGGCGTGGAGGCAATCAATCACACACTGCTGTCCATTCAGTTACAGAACCACACACACACACACAAAACATATGTTTACTGAGGTCACCTAGGGTCGCTGGAGGGGACTTTACTCACACTCATATTTAAAGTTACCCTCAAGACTTTTCACCTCACTTTTATCTCGAGAACAGCTGGCTGTTGTAACTTTATCTAAACTTTTAAGTACATACATTTGTGCGAACAACTGATTTATCTTTACCCTGAATATGTGATTTCAAATCTGAGTGATAAATTGAATGACCCAAAAATGTGTTTGCAACCCTATTTGAATAAGCTGTATCTCATTAACTATCATTAAGAATGATATATTTATGTCCCTCAGGGCAGAAACGCACACGAAAACACTTACACACCCACTCACGTGTGCAAATACGATCACATACCAGACTCTCTCTCTCTAACCCTTTTCCATTAATGATTAACTCTTTTCTGACAGAGAGGTGCTGCAGGTCTAAAGGACAGTGATGAAAAAGTAAGTTTCTGTTTGTTTTAGCCAACGGCTGCTATGCAATGTTATGTTGTGTTATGTTATGTTATGCACCCTCCACATTTCTGTCCCTCCCTACGGGCTTAAAAACTGAAGGTAAACTATGCACCTTAGACATAAAAGACACAAAAGATGGTGAAGCTTATGAAACTCAACATTCTGATTTTGAAGAACTAATAGCACTGAGCACGTGCAATGGAAAAGGAGCCAAACCCATTTGAACAACATGTCAAAGTGCTCAAGGACAACAACATGTAACAGTTGACATGTAATGTTATGGTGTTTTAAGTTTGGTTGGTGGTACATGGAGATTTTGTAACCCTGTGTCTTTGTCTGGGAGTGAAGAGAGTTCTCATAAGAAACCAAACAACACTCTGAGGAGCCGACTGGTGTAAAACCAGTAATTATGCTTTGAAGAAAGATACAGTGAGTTCAGAACTGGTCTCTAGCATGGTGCAAATGAAACAGAGGCGGATAATGAGTAACAATGATAACCAGCTTCATAAAACTGCTAATAAATTGTGGGGTTTTTCTGTGTGTGTGTGATGTGAGACTGTTTGAGTTGTTGCCAATCAAAAAGGGGAACAGAAACCAGACATGACCTTATGCTGCAATAGGACATCAGTTCAATAGGAGGGATGAGGATGTTTGATGTTTATTTTTATCAAGTGTAGCGGTGGACTTCTTCTTCTCAACTATTTTTTTTTCTCCGTCATTCAGAGCTCCTGTGTGAAGCTTTAAGTTACTTTAAACTATGAATAAAGAGGGATGACTCTTTATTGGCTACAAAAGCAAACAAGACAATAAACAACAACTGGCTTTTATGATTATAGGACTATCAAAACTTGGAACTGTTGCAAAGAGATCAGTGTTGGATAAGACCATTGGCGGCACACCAAGGAGACTGACTCTTTTTCTTTTTTTATACAGGAAATCTTCACAGTGAGTGAAATTTTTGACAGCCATATGAAAGGAAGATTTTTTTTGTCTGAAAACACAACTTACACAGGACAAAATGTGCCAAGAGGAATTAGTTTGTCCACCAGAGTGGCGCCAAAATAGAGACAAACACAAAGCTCCACAGAGAAGCTTTAAACTATAAAAAGTTGTTTTCCCACCTAAAGAACCAGTGTTCAAATAAAACAAATAAAAATGTATGGATCTCAAAATTTGTGTGAAGAATGAAAATTCCAAAATTTTGACATCAAGTTTGTTGTAGTTTGAGGCCAAAATCGTATTATTTTGAGGTCAAAATGCTCAAACATTGTAGAACTTGTTATGAGTTTAGAAACAAATGTTTCCATTTCTTGAATACACTGACTGGGATATCACTTTAACACATTCTTTTTTTTAAAGATACTGCAGCATAATGATGAGAGATTTCATCAATGTCTTATGGACAAACTACACTTTTATCCTCCTCTATCTATGTAAAATGATTGATTTTGCACAGTTTGGGCATTTTTTCTTCTTGAAAAAAAAGCAGAAGCAGTATTTTTCCATAATCGTGTTTTTCTCCCAGTAACACTTGAGCAAGTATGTGTAATTGTTGTGCCTCAACCAAATCACCAATTCTGTGTTTCTGACTAATCAGTAGTGGGTGCATATGAGTCATATTTGTACATGCGCTTATTGCAAAATATGATCTGTTAACTGGAGCAGTGTTTCTGAATTCTAGTCTCCAGTCTGTTTTATTCTCCTTCATTTTGTTTGATATAATGTTTGTGTTTGCAAATTTCATTTGAGAGAGGGTACACTGAATTTGACATTTGATTGTGTTAGTAATCATAGCACCAGCTCTGCTCTAGAATCTCAAATTCATCAACAATACAAAAACTGTCACTTTTTCATTACATTCACTGAACATTTGAAGCTCAGCCTCTCTCGCCCTCACAGCTGAGAGTGAGACTGAGACGACTGAGGGAATGAAAATAGTCTTGGAGCTGAGCTGCCAAATGTTATAATCAAGACCTGTATTTTTAGATTTTGGCGTTCTGTCCCAAGGACAGGGAAGCTCAGGCAGGGACGCAGAAAGAGAAACAGAAAGAGACAGTGACTGTCTGAGCCACAACTGAGTGCTACAGTTAGAAAAAGTAAACAAAGCAAATGAAACAAAGCCCCAAGCTCTTTTCTTTTTCACACCCTTTAAGATGTTAAAGCAACAAGTTTTGAACGCATCAGTGTAAACATACCATAAAAGGAGACCGGTTGAAAAGATAACTCAGTCAAACATCACCATGAGGTGTGATAGTTTGCAGCTATACCTGCCAGAGCCATGAGCCCTGAGCCCTCCCCCCTTTAAAAGCACACATTCACAACCTCATGTCTATACACACAGCAGATGCTGAGATCTGCTCAAACAGTACAGAAGGTAAAGTTTACTTACATGATGTTTACAAGTCAGTGAGTGTTATCCTCAGCTGTCTCCCTGGGAAACAGGAGCAGGAGAAAACTGTGGCTGTTGAACAGCAGCTCTGTGAGTTGTAGTGGAGGAAGCAGAGAAGCAGGTAGGATCTTGAGCAGGAGTCACAGAGTGCCGGTTCGCCTGTGCTGTGCGCTGCCTGTGTGAGAGATAAATGAACAGTAACATGAGAGTCCTCCCACTGCTGAGGGAGACTCCGCCCCTTTGTTTAGGAGCAGGAAGAGAGTCAGGAGAGCAGGAAGATGGAGCTCTTCCTTATGATCACATGACCTCCCCCACAATTTCATATCAATCTGTGTTTTCCCTGGAAGTGACATTTCAACACTACAACAACAATTCATTTTACCTGAAGAGGCAGAGCTGCATGGAAACAAAACAATCACAGTAGATTCTGAATAGATCCACTCTGTGAACAATCCTGAAAGTACTGATAAACTGGAACTATTTTGTTTGTTTCCTCATTACCATTAAACCGCCCCCACTTCTACATCCTTTATGTTCAGAAGAAGACTTTCCTGAAAATGAGAAAACTCAGCTAAAAACTCTTTCACATTCAATCCATGTGAGTTTTTCACCACTTCTGATAAAGACAACATATTCGTACTCAGGATACAACAAATATGGATTTTGATTATACAAATATAGTCAGATAAACAAAAAATGAGGTAAATGGCAATTACAACTATATTTTGCGAAAATTCATTTTACAATATTATCTATTTAAAAATGAAATGAAAAGTCTTAGAAATTTCATTGCTACCTTTTGAAACAGGAATAACATGAATAAAATACTGTACAAAACTTCAGATGAACATAACATGGGACTTTTTTTTTTGACTGTAACTGTTGTTACTTCTGATGATAGCTTATCTCTTGGTCGTCTCGGAACATTTATAAGGCAGAGCGTCAGTGTGATGCTATTCTGAGCTGCTGAGATAGTGGCCGTAACACAGAGAAAGACAGATACCATATTTGTAGGATACCTTATTTACCTGCAGGTTGTCGGGTGTTCAGCTCTTAGGTTTCTCCCACATAGAAACTTGATGCTGCAGGTGCTCTCTTGGCTGGTGAGCATGTACACGACAGTACGCTCGAAGGCAGCGGGTGCACGCTGTGTTGCAGTTGCAAGCCGATATGTAGCTCAAGTGAAATACAAAAGAAGTAATAGTGGCAGGACTTTCTGAAAAAAAAACGCGATGTATTTAATAGCCGACCACAGCCTCCAACAACACTGACTTCTTTTTGTTTTTTTGTGGCAGAGGTACATTGGCAATACCTACTCCACAGCTGCTGTTTGTTTTTGAGTTTGTTGTTGTCATGAACTTCTAACTTTGGGCTGCCCCACCCTTATTGATGTTTTGGTTAACAGTAATACCAACATAGAGGACCCATAGAAGTATGTAAGCAGTGACTGTAACATCGTTAGAAACGGACGTATAGATCTACTTACGCAAAGGGAGTATAAATGAGCCTTTAGTGTCTCACTGGCTACCTATAAAATATAGAATAGAATTTAAAATTCTTCTTCTGACTTACAAAACTCCGGAAGGCATTGAGTCATCTTATCTCAAACAGTCTAGATCAGTGATTCCCAACCTGTGGTCCACGGCCCCCCCCCAGTGGGCCACAGAGGTCTCCCAAGTGGGCCGCCAAATCACATTCTAAAACTATTCCAAAATAGTATGGTTTTAGTGAAGGGTGATTATATAAAGAGCCAAATGCACAAAATAATGTTTCAATTATTAAAACTCAGTTAAGTTGCAAAAGAAATTCAGAATGTTCAAATAGCCATACGTATATATTTATATGACAAAAGCCTTTTAAGAAAGCATGTTAGATATGTAACATAGAACTGAAATGTACTTTAAAAAAAGGAAATAAAACTGAAAATGTAATAACTGGTTGATAATGTAACAGATGCCCACAATGTAACAACGTGTTACATTGTGGACAAAAGCTACCACATTTTGGGCTCAGCATCTGTTATGATATTGACCACTCATTACATTTTAGGTCTTATCACATTTTTAAATCTCATATTAGGTAATTGTTGCAAATGGGGCTTTTTCAAGGCATTATATAGTCGCAATCATTTCTGTGACTTAAAGTGGGCTCTGAGTTGGAAAAGGTTTGGAACCACTGGTCTAGATCACTGCGCGCTCTCAGCTTGCAGGCCTACTTGTTGTGCCTACGGTCTCTAAAAGTAGTATGGGAGATCAAGCCTTATCGGGTTCCTCTTCTTTGGAATCGTATACCCTCTCTATTTTCAGGAGTAGACTTAAAACTTACCTTCTAGATAAAGCTTATAGTGAGAGCTGGATCGGGTCTGAACCAAGTGTCTTAGTTATGGTGCTATAGGTTTACACAGTCCAACAAATGCACCATTATAGTTATAAACCATGGATCCTGATGGGAGTCTCAGAACTTGTTTGGAGGTTTACTGGGATGTTACTGTGGACTGCCTGCCAGACTCAACCTGCTACGGCTTTTACTGTCATAAGAGTATTTTCTCTGTGCCTGTGTCTTTTTGCGTCTGTATTTTTTGTCTGTGTCTGTCTGTTTGTCTCTTTGATGTCTGTCTAACATTAGTCTGGTTCTTTCCAAGGTTCCTGCAAATTAAAGCAAACTTTTTCCTTGCCATTGTAACTTGCTCTATGCTTCAAAGTGCCACAGGATAAGATGAGATCAGACTTCTTATCTTGTCTTGAAGTTGGGTCTCTTTTAATGAAATAAAATTTTATTAAAGTTTACAGGTCTAGATCTGTTAATGTTTTTGGAAAGTGTCTTGAGATAACTTTTGTTATGGGTTGGCACTATAGACACAAAGATTGATTGATTGTTAGTTCATCATCATCATAATTATGCTAGAAGTTTAAAAACAAATTTCAAGCAAGTGCCAGGTTGGATTTATCCATAAACCAAACATTTTTCTAACCTCACCAGTTTCAGGACTTTCCCTCTATTAAGATCCTGACTCATGGTATTATGCAAGAAGTGTGACTGGATTAACCTTTAAATCAATTGTTTTATTACCCAGACGGGACTTTATGGATCAAATTGAGTTCACGTGTATCTGAAACAACACTACAACAACAACACAGCTCATTGTATTAGTCAAGTGTGAGGCTGTTTGTGTCTGAATGTCAACACAAAGACGAAAACCCGCAAGGAACTGACACTAAAAACCACTTAAATGTCTAAATGACTGATGCAGACACATTTCATTCATGTGCTTTTTGTTGCAGCATTTTTATCATTAGCAAAACATTCCTTTCTTTGTCGAATCTAAGATTGAGCCGAATGATCCCATAAGGCTTGTGAAATAACAGCCAGGCTGATTGCAATGATAACATTTTGTCTTTCCATTTCCAATGAACCCTTTGATATCATGAACAATGTGTTTTAGAGAGTGAGAAAATCAGGAAAGGTGAGTGCGATAACAGGCTGAGGGAATAAAAAAAGAGGAATATGATTATAAAGGAGGTGCGGTTGAGGATATCCTGTCATTAAAGCCTGCAAAACAGTGGTTAAAGGGAAGCTTTTGTAACTTAGTGCACACATGCACACACATTCACAAAAAAGACACACAGTAGAAATACTTTCCCATGGTGCATGGCTGAGCTGCCCTTGCTCCTTACAGTCCAAACACTCACAGTGTTGCTTATTTAAAGGAGTCAGCAGGGCGGGGTGCACCAGACCAACCTCCCACTACACACACACACACACACACACACACACACACACACACAATTTGAGTCCACACACACCCACTGCCCAAAGTCACACACACACATGCAGCGGTCAGTCGCTCTCCGGACAAAGCAGCAGGGAGCAGACTTCCACTCAGACTCAACAACTTGCAGCCATGAAGTGAAAAACACACCCTGGAGTCACTGTGATAAATATTTCAGGAGGGTCATCAAATTTCCGCGCCGTCTTTTTTGTCATTAACGCCCTCGAGATCACTCTCCTCCCATCCTTCCTCTGGCAGATGATCACAAATACATTTTGTTCCCGATCCCTTCTCTTCTTTATGACGTAGCCTCCCCCTTTTCACTCTGTCCTCTTCAACTCTCTCCCCCTCTCCTGTCACTGCTTCTGACATTCTCTGAAAGTTATACCATCTTTGTGCCAGGGGGGGAAATAGTTTCCCCTGCATAATACTCTGTGAACATCCCACCTGGCCCTCTGGCTGAGGTAATCTCACACACTGACACACACAAACACACACTGACACACACAAACTCACACCTCTGCTTGGAGACACAGAGGAGGCAGGTGGATTAAGAGTATTAGTGTGAGTGTGTTGAGCCTTCTCATTTGGCTAAACACTGTGATCCGTGATACAAAGTCACACTCACATGCTCACCCACTCGCACAATGATGAGTGTATTCTGACACAACATGAGGTGTTTAGTAAACACACGCAGTGCGCTCCATTTGTAATACTCGATTTTCGACGTAACACTTCATTTTTTTGAGTGTAGGGAACACTAAAAGTGACAGAGGACTGTAAATAAACTGCAGACGTAGCTTGGTTCTCCCATGATAAAACATTTGCACACATGTAAACACACACACTCACATTCCTTAAATGCATGGCGCTCACATTACACTGCAGCGTGCCCATGCAGGCCCCCTGTCTCTGTCACCCTGCATCCAGAGGGGAAACACAGCACATAGTTCCAAATCACTCTCATGGGAAAACAGAAAGTTAGAAAAACTGGAAATTTAACACGTAAGACAAAATGTACAGTGTGCTCATGGTTATGTAACTTCGAATCTCCACAGGTATTTTAGGACTGTTAAATGATTTATTGGTGCAGCTAAAAAACAGACCACCCCTCAGATTCTGCAGCTGGGAGCTGATCTGTGACAGCCACTTGCCTACTCGCAGCTTAAATCAACAGTGAATTTAACATCATAGTTCACAATATTCTTCTACATTACCCTTATTTACTGCAGCAAATCACACTCAGCTTCAACATTATTCCATTGGTATTCTTAACTGTTTTCTTGGATTTGTCGATGACTCCCTCACTCATCTCTTGGTTTCAAATACTCAGAAATGTGAAAACCTGCAGTTCCTTGAGTGTCCATTTGATGTGGGTTCCATAAGCCAAGGATGTCCCATCAACACTCATGTTAAAACGTCCAACTTTGGAGCAGATGTCATGTTTATTGTCTAGTACAAAAAGCAGTTTTAATCTGAGTATTTATGGTATGGTATGTTTTTTTTTTCCCCTTCTCTGTCAATCTTACGACCACACACTGTATAGAGAATGGACAGCATTGCTCCAACTTTCACTGGTGTACAGTTTTGAAGCCAAAAGAACCCTGTTCCTGGAGCCGCCATCTAATCTCTTTTTGACTCTCTTTCCAGAAGTTTATATCCCCCATAGAAACTACACACAAACAGCAGCTGTCAACCATCCTAAAACAAAACTTATCTCCCGGTTTTCAACGTCTCATAATGAATGAAAATCCAACTCCTTAGAAAAAAAGACGACATGAACACAACGCAGCCAGATAACATCTTCATATCACTAAATGTGTGAAACATTTCTATGAGGTGTAATAATTTTTTTAAGTTTTACCACCTCTCAGCTGGAATGCATGAGGAGACAGAGATTTTGACCTATACTGCAACCAGTCACCAGGGGGAGCAGTTTTTATGGGGAGAAGGATCATACTGACCATCTGGATCTGTGTTCAGTCATTATACAAATGGGACCATTAAGGCTGGGTTATGCTTTCCGCTCAGACGAGACGCGCGGAAAAACACGCCCAATCTCCGCATGAGAGAACGTGTGAGGCTTTTATACTCTTTTTCCATCCACACGCTGTCTTTTTGCTTCCATTTCCAATCTGCAGGGGGCGATGAATCGCTAGAACACGTCTATCAGAGCATTTAACTGGAGGAGAAGGAGTATGCCTTGGTTTACACGGTTTAAAACATTATTTTTTCGCCTTTTCCTCCTCTCTGTAGAGTGTGACCACAAGGAACAGTCATCACACAGTGAACAAGGTGATCTCTGTGTGATGAATCAAATAAATGCCTGTATTTTCGCACTTTTGACACTCGTAACTCCGGGTCGACAGCCATGTTGCCTCTCTGCACAGGAGCTAGAAATTTTCTGAGGTGCGCGACGCGGAAATTTTCCGCGTGAGGGGGCGTGGGGGCGAAAATTACATAATTTCTCTGCGTTGGACGGAGCGGATCATGCGGACAAGGCAAGCATAAACCAGGCTTTAGTCTTAGCACACTGTTATGGAACAGGCTGTTCAGCCATAGGTGTTATCCCAAACACAGCTGCAAATAATGGGCCGGTTAAAGGGTCTGCAGGAATATTCATCACTGTTTGTAAACACAACAACCAAACTGGGCTTCTCCTCTGTGATTTGGTGGCAGAGGCAGCACATGACCACTACTTCCAACTGTTGCTCATAGCTCTAGTGGGAACACTCACCATCCCAGCGAGCACCTGCAGCATTGCATTACTACATGGGAGAGACTCAAGAGCCATACACCTGACTTACTGCAGATAAATGAGGTATCCTGAAAATATTGTATAATTCAATCTACATGTCGTAGCCACTTGGAAAAGCTTTTCCCACTCGCTATCATCAACATGCAAAGTCACTTGGGCACTGGGCACGCTTTGATTGGCTGGGGTCGCCACGCCTGCTCTCCGCCCAGAAACGCCCAGAGTCAACCAAAACATCAGCATACAGGCACATGGTGTCCATGCCATTTCTATTCCTTGTTTTCTTTTCCCTCCTGTAGGCTTGTTCGCCATTAACATGAAGAGTAATATCAGTGACATCCTCCCAGCCATTGACAGGTGTTATCCTAACCTGATGTGTTTAACACAATGTGTAACATAAGCTTTATAATAATACCAGACTCTTTTCTGTGGATGTATTTCATATGACATGTGATCTGGTTGTCCATTGGCTTGTTCTTATTTAGGATAGATTTCTGATACAATAGGGTTTTTAACCAACCACAGTCAAGAAAAGCTCACAAATAAGTGATCAGTCAAGATGACAGTTGATAATAAATGTAAAAAATGTGTGATTTTTGTCTTGAATTTTGATGTGTCACTGGGTGTGCATTGGTGTTAAAAGATGACCGTTAGAATTTAAATTTCTGGAGGGACTGTGTGTTGACTTTCTCATGCTCTGACCCGCTGCAAACTGACAAAGCAAATATTTTGGGCTTGTTTAAACGTTTATAGATCCCAAGGGCAACATGTGACTTGCTTGAAACCTCCTGACCCTGTGTTTAAACACAGCGTTACAGATATAAACAAACAGCCCATTACCCAGGAGCAAAGAAACTCTGTTGATGATACAAAGGAGGTCTGAGTCATGTTTAAGGGGAGCAGTGACGTTAATGACCTAGTTTCAATAACCTTACTTCACTCAACCGAGCACGCTTCAAGAGGTTGTTTTACACTTTCAGCTCAAACACTGAAACGAAACAAGCACTTTTTTAGATTATGAATAAGAATACTCTCTTAGAGAAGTTTAAAGAAAAATGTGATTTGGGCAACATTTTACTTTACAGGTCTGCCAATTTCATCTTAGTTTGGTAATGATCAGACAAACCATTTTTATTTCTTTGATTTTGCTCCCTAATTTTTGGACAATTGGGCGAAAACTTTGCACACAACTCATTTAAAATAATGTCTGAATTTAATAGTACACAAGTCACAATTACACTCAGTATAAACACAGCCTGTTACTCTGTTCAAGAAATGTTACCATGTGCCGTAAACAGTGAAATACACACATACAGTACAAATAAGACTTGGCACACAGTTCGAAAAAAAGTCACCACACGATACAAGTGTCAGTCTACACAAACTTAAAATTAGAGGGATGTTAAATTGGCCTGAGCAGTGGAAGTTAGGCAGGAACTTTTCATAGGTTTAAGTAGTAAATCAGGTTCTTACCTTCAAGGCAGAATTTGCATACACGGCCAACTGAGCCTGGACAAATTCTGTTTTATAATGAGCAAATAAACCAATGCCAATCACAGTTAGGTAAGGTCAGTTTGGAGCCCCACTCCTAGAAAACTTAAAAACCAAAGCCTTATATGCTATCAAGTCCATGTAAAACAGTAAAGGCCTAATTATAATAGTACATCATTCATCTATAATTTGCGTGTGATCTCAATCATACATATCAACAAACTCAGGACTAAAATAAATAGCTAATCAACAACTGCTTATTTGGAAATCGAATACATTCATTTAGTTAAGATTTTCAAGGTAATCATTATGAAAAAGTACTTTATTAATCCCAGAAGAGAAGTTTCAATTATTTTTATTACAGGAAACTATGTACCTAACTTCATAATACTCAAAATGCATCAAAGTAATTGGCAGCTTTTTTTGTTTGGATAACTCTCCATACATCTTATGGTGAATTATGATTAAATCTAAAATTAATTGTTAAATAACTGACCTTGAAATTCTGAGAAAATTTCCAAGAATTCCTAAAAATCAGTTAATTATCAGTTGTGACATGCTTAAAATTAATTGGGGCCTCATTTTAAAGAAATTACATGCTAATTTTCGCCCAACTCAAAAAATTTGGGAATAAGTTCAACAAACTAAAATTAAAAGTTTGTCTAATTACTACCTAACTTTGATGAAATTTGCAGAGCTGTTCAGTAAAGTGTTACCATAAAAAAAACTTCTATACGATAATATTTAACACCCGTAACCACAACGAGAGAGGGGAAGTGTCGAACCAGATGACTGTAGATGTATCTTTAGCATACAGGCAGGTTAGACAGCAATCCCAGCTGATACTACAACAACAAAACACCCTGTCATTTCACATCCTTTGACCTGATTCAGACCAATTTGACCTGGTAAACCAGGTGTGCAGCTGTTGAAGCCAACAAACAAGATTAAACATGTGCTCTTGCAAGTTAAAGTATGTGTAGGTTAATATTTCCGGTGCGGACAAAGTGGTGAGAGGAGCACAAAGAATTACATTCCATTACCAAGTGGGAATCTATTAAAGTATTAAGCTCAATCAAATTCAAGCTGGTCAACATCCAGGTTGTTTTTCTACTTTTTTAAACTCATTTTATTGTTCCCAAAGAGGAAAAATCTATAAACAAAGTGGTTCAGTTGATGGAGTGGTTAGTCCATGTGCAGAGGCCACAGCCCTCAGCAGACTGGTCATAAGATTGATTCATGGCTCCAACATGACTTGGAGCATGTCATCCCTCTTCTCTTCTGACATTTCCTCTCTCACTCATCTGTCCTGTCAAATAAAAAGGCACAAAACTCCAAAATGATGTATCAGAAAATGAATGCACACCTACACACTGCTTCTTTTGCTATCACTCAATTGTTTTGTCAAGTGTCTGGACCAATAAAAATGAACCCCGACGCTCCAACACTGCAACAACCTTCACCTCACGTGTAACACAAGGAGAGGATGTGGCTACATAAATATAGGATTGGGATCCTCACGTGATGCAGCAGCAGCAGCAGCAGGGACCCTCACTCCCTGAAATGTTAGGAGCTGTTTGTCCGGTTAGTAGGTCAGTGGGCCCAGTGTTTAAGTGTGGAGGGGGGGCAGGGTAAATAATAGGTGACCAGAGGGGCTGTCGGCAGGCAAAAGGCAGAGGAAGCACGGCCTTGTGGGAGTGAAAGAATGGCGGTAATGATGACAGGGAGGTTGGCATTTAGATATCAGTCTTTAAAGATCAGGCAGGAGGTGTAAAGGGGTCGTTCACAAAAAATCAGAACAAACACACCCTAATGTCTACACACACACACACATGAGACACTCTTTGATCAATTGTGTAGGTGTGTGTATGTTGAGAAATACACAAACTCATCAAACCAGATATTGTGTTTGTTCAGTCACTGTTAATTCAGGCTTAACTGTCTGGTTTACAGCATCAAACCATGTTCACAGAAGTGACTCATTCTGGGATTAAGAGGTATAAATAGCAGCAAACAGAAGCGACTCGTTTGCATCTTCACCTGGCAAATGCAGACAATTAAAATCCAGTTAAAGTAGGTCACTGCAAGACTGATGTCATCCTTTCAAAATAAAGACCACCTTTTATTCACATGGAAGCTGCTTCACTGCTGGCTGCACTTGAAATAGAATAACAGAGTTTTTTGCATGACAAATATCATGCACAGCCTCATCTCTGTGCTGCCTCTCATCATGCAAAGAGCTGTGGGGTTATCTCCAGATCACTA
>RPOG01004888.1:0-18428 GCA_008086565.1 Thalassoma bifasciatum
ACACACACACACACACACACACACACACACACACACACACACACACACACAAACACACACACACACACACACAGCTCCTGTTTCTCTTCAGTGTTTCTCTGTTTTCTCTCCTCAGCTTCTTTCACAGGAAGTCGTACAGAAACTTCACAATCTCAAAGTTCACCGTCCTGATGAGAAAACACAGCAAACATCCTGAGCAGGTGAACGAGGCACAAACAGAGAGAAATAAAAGAGAGAGAGTTATAAAATAGACACACACACACACACACACACACACACACACACACACACAGACCTGGCTATGGCACAGATGAAGTCCATGGAAACAGCACATTTATATTTAGGGACGTCGAGCTGGTCGTCGTGGCTGACCTTCACCAGCAGCTGCAAGGTCACGAGAGACGAGATCTGAGAAACAGAGAGAGACGAGTTCAGCTCAGTTTCCTCAAACAGGATCAGAAATAAACCAACACTTCACTGTTTCCTCTGAGACTCTCGAGCTGAAAACTTAAGTCTTTAAGAATTTAATCACAGTGACAGAAAATCAGATTTACACCAAGAAACAATCACAACCATCCTCAAACATGGCTCTCTCTCTCTCTCTTTGTTTGTTTTCTCTGCATATCTTAGAAATTATAAATAATACATTAAATGAATAATCATTTATATTTTTTCAGAGCTGTGCATGTTCCTGGAGCAGATCTAACTTTCATTTACTTTTTACACTTTAGGATTGTGTTCAGTGTTTTGTCTTAAACTCTTATATTTTAAAGTGTTTTATAAATAAAGTTGAGTTGATATAATTTTTCTTAAAGAGGAGAAACTTCAGGTGTTGAGTCAGGTGAGTTTAGAGGATTTGACCTTCTTGACTCCAGGTGTTGAAGCTGGTTTGACACAAAACTAAAGCTCTCACTCAGCTTTAATAAGAAATAAATAAATCAACACGAAGCTTCGTTAAAGTTTAAAACAGTTTCTGCTCCCTCTCTTCTGTCTGAGGGAAACTTGATCCTGTTAAAGCTCCGTATGTTTCCCCACAGAGCTGAAGAGTCTGAGGGCAAACACCTTTAAATCCACCTTAAAATCCACCTTAAAGCTCTGCAGGTGAAACTGAGATCACAGAAGCAGCTGCGGCGCCACCTGCAGGTTGACACGTCACCGTCATGTGACACAGACTCTGATTGGTTCAGGAGAATCTGAGCTGAATGAACCTGAGAGAAGATGCTGGCGGTGGGAGCGACTCTGCTGTCCACCACGCTGTAGAAGACGGCGAGCAGGCGGTCCAGAGGAAACGGCTTCGGCCCCAGGAGATGGTTACTGGTCTGAGTAAACAACAACAACAACAACAACAACAGAGAGAGAGAGATGGTTACTGGTCTGAGTAAACAACAACAACAACAACAACAACAGAGAGAGAGAGATGGTTACTGGTCTGAGTAAACAACAACAACAACAACAACAGAGAGAGAGAGATGGTTACTGGTCTGAGTAAACAACAACAACAACAACAACAACAGAGAGAGAGCGATGGTTACTGGTTTGAGTAAACAACAACAACAACAAAAACAGAGAGAGAGAGAGATGGTTACTGGTCTGAGTAAACAACAACAACAACAACAGAGAGAGAGATGGTTACTGGTCTGAGTAAACAACAACAACAACAACAACAACAGAGAGAGAGATGGTTACTGGTCTGAGTAAACAACAACAACAACAACAACAACAGAGAGAGTGAGAGAAACAGAGAAATAAACAGCTGTTTTATAAAGTTCTGTTAAACTCTAAGTTCACCCTGAGGATTCTCACCTTCTCATTCTTCTTCAGGAAGTTGGTTTTCTTAATTTTCCCATGATGCTGTGGGAGGAAACAGAACTTATTTACCTCGTCCTTAAATCAAAAACTTCCTAAAAGCTTCAAAATCAGTTCATCCATCCTGAAATCCTCCATCTCTCCAGCTTTAATCTGGATTAAACACAAACTTCTGCGTCTCTTAAATCTTAATCTGTGAATCTACCTTCAGGAAGAAACGTTTGTCCGTGCGAGCGGGGTTATAGGACGCCAGGTAGGCGGCGATGAGCAGGAACTTGGAGTAATATGGAAGTTCAACGTGAGTGTGAGCGGATAAACCTGAGGGAGACAAGAAAAAAGAGAAATTATACTCACGGTAAATCTGTGAGAAGATTTACAAAAAATGATGTGTGTGTTCAATGTGTTTGTGGTGTGATTGGTGTGTGTGTGGTGTGTGTCTGGAGTGTGTGTGGTGTGTGTGTGGTGTGTGTTGTGTGTGTTGTGTGTGTGTTTTTACCTCTCACAGTTCCAGTCTCTTTTTCCTCCATCTGCTGCATCTGCTCCCATTGAAGACTGAGACAAACAGAAACACAGGAAGGTAAAGGTGAGAGAACACTATCAATAAATGACTGATTTTTTTTATCAGTGTGATGTAAAGAGCGCACACACACACACACACACACACACACACACACACACACACACACACACACACACACACACACACACACACAGTCTCACCTGGACACCTCCCTCAGGTAAACCGTCTGCATGGCTTTCTTCAGATGAGGCTCGATGTTCCTCCACAGTTTGTGTGTGTCTGTTTCTTTTACTGCAGACAGAAAAACAGAAAAACTGCTGAAAAAAAAACATCTTCAGCTTCGAGAGGAAACAGCAGCTCTCTTTAAACCAGCAGCTCTGATTGGCTCAGATTCTGGTGTAAAAACAAGTGTTCACATGTGATTTATGAAACATTGGTACCAGGGCCGATCACGGCTGAAAACAATCAGAATTTAAATAACACGCCTCAAATTATTCACGGTTCAGACAAACCAATAATAACTCACAGGATTCATAACATGGAGGGACATATAACGGAAAAAAGAGACTTTTCTGTGCCAGAGACAAACGTCACAGTAACAGAGAAAGAGAAATGAAGCTGAGTTGTTTTTCAGCTGGAAAAGTGGCGTTAAAGAGATTCAAAAAATATATAACAAATTATGATAATTATCAAGATCAGATGATATAATAAATATATCCCAGTAATTTTTTTGCTACATGGACCAGCTTCAGTCTTAATAATCTTAAACTTGTACTTAACAAAAGTAAAAGAAAAATCATGTTGTTCTCCAGGGCGAGGAACATTACTGATATGTTTCCATTCAGCTCTGTAACATTTCACTTTCTAAAGTTTCTGATTTGTTCTGTGAACCAGGTCAAAGCTCTGCCCATCAGATTAATCAGATTTTAGATGAATGAATATTTCACCTTTCCCTTCAGCCAGAGGTTCACAGTATTTAGAGAAGTTAAGAGCAGCCTGTTGGAAAAGAGAGAGAAAAGTTTAGGTTTCCATAAAAGCTGTAAACAGTGAACGAGGAGAGTAAACAATGAGGGAGCAGGTGAGTTCAGCTCTGACCAGGTGACGTAGCTCCCTCAGGTCACGACAGACGGAGTAGAAGACGCCGAGCAGGATGTTGATGTAGGAGGAGTAAAACTCTGCTGAGTGCGAAGGATGTTTGTCCTCAGACAGAATCTGCACCAGCTCTCCTACAAACACACAAACACACACAGGACACACACAAACACACACACAAACACACACAAACACACATAAAACAGACGAGACAAAGAGCAGGTTCATTCTCCTCTGATTCATGTCAAACACACACAGACTGTTTCCAAAACCAGAGTTTCACACATGAAGCTCAAACAGGTGAATGCAGCATCTTAAAGAGAGATCACAGGAACAGTCTCCTCTGTGTGTGTGTGTGTGTGTGTGTGTGTGTGTGTGTGTGTGTGTGTGTGTGTGTGTGTGTGTGTGTGTTTTAACCTTTGCTGTAGTCGGGGAAGTGGATCAGAAGCGGCTCCAAACATCCTGTGTTTGGTCTGAACTTGTCCCAGACGATTTCACTGAGCAGAACGACGGTGACGTTATCTTCAACCTGACACAGACACCAAAACGTCACCGAGTCAGAAAGAAGCAAAAATTATTTAAAGCATAAAAAAAAAAGGTGAAACTTGGGGTAAAACTGGAGTTTCTCTCAGGACGATGGAGCAGGGGAAAAAAAAGAGGCTGAATTTTCTCACCAGCTCCTGGAGGCGCAGCAGAGCCGGGAGGAGATTAACGTCTGCGTCTCTGAGGAGCTCGGCTTTCTCCATCAGCTGAAACATTTACAGGACAAACATCAGCTGAAACATTTACAGGACAAACATCAGCTGAAACATTTACAGGACAAACATCAGCAGAAACATTTACAGGACAAACATTTACAGGACAAACATCAGCAGAAACATTTACAGGAAAAACATCAGCTGAAACATTTACAGGACAAACATCAGCTGAAACATTTACAGGACAAACATCAACTGAAACATTTACAGGACAAACATCAGCTGAAACATATACAGGACAAACATTTACAGGACAAACATCAGCTGAAACATTTACAGGACAAACATCAGCTGAAACATTTACAGGACAAACATCAGCTGAAACATTTACAGGACAAACATTTACAGGACAAACATCAGCTGAAACATTTACAGGACAAACATTTACAGGACAAACATCAGCTGAAACATTTACAGGAAAAACATCATCTGACAGTTAAAGTTGGGTTAAATGTTTCTAAAGGTCAAAGGTGAAAGTTTCACTCACGATGTATCTGGTCTGTTGGGCCGGAGCGTGAGGGAGCTGCTGTCTGTAAACTCGGACAAAGTCAGAGAGGGAGGGGGCGCGGGGCAGCAGCGCGGCGGCGTCAGAGCCGAAGAACGACAGAAGAACGTGTTCGAACAGCAACACCACAGAAACACATTCGACGCAGCTGACGACGGCGTGAGGAAGCTGCAGAGAGGAAACAGAGACGTGAAGAGTTTCTGTTTTCACCACAAAGATTCAATAAAAAAACAAAAGAATAAAGTTTTTACTCTCACCTCAAGTTCCTGCATTAAAACGTTCACCACATGACTCTTTCCTGACGCTCGGTGACCGTAGATGAAGATGGCGGGGACGCTGAACTGATGAGGCTGGAAACACAAAATATAACAACTGTTAATTAATACAGAGAAAACTTAGGGTCTAAAATATGGAGACTATTAATACTTTTAGAGTTTCAGTTGGTTTATCAACACTCTGATATTCACAGAGATCAGTTTATGTGAATTATAAAACAGCAGGATGTTTAAAAACATTAAACAGAAAAAGTGTTTCCTTCAACAATGAAACACTTTTTCTGTGATCTACAATGAATGCCATAGAGAAACGATCACAAACAGATAAATTACGAAAAAACTCTATTCAGATATATAATTCCCCCCCAAAAAATTATTTTTTTATCTCAAAATTGTGACAAAATATGGGCAAAAAAATCTTAACAGAGCACAGTGTTAATTTTTATTATTTTCACTGGCAAAAATGAGCTCTTCTATAACAATGCATGCCATTAAAAAAAGTAAAAACATATAAAGAAAACTGTTTTTATAAAGACTGAATATCTGAATGTTGTAAAAAAGTGTCTGATGTTGGTGAAAGGTTAATTTTTATTGGTCACACCTGTTCACCTGAACTGATCATAAACAGCCTGATGTTAACCAAACACCTGACACACGTGACTCACCTGTCCCATCAGTGACAGCAGGGTACCAGCCTGGACCCCCCTGCAGGTCACTTTCTCTGAGACCCTCCTCAGCCTTTGCTCCTCATACCCAGGATGCTCCAACATCTCCAGCCGCTCAGAGCGTCTCCCTCTCGGCTTCACTCTCACAGACTCCCCGGTCCTCCGCCGGAGCTCAGAGCTAACAGCAGTTAGCCTCAAGTTTAGTTCAAAACCAGCAGCGAGGAGGAAAAAACTCTGAAGGTATTTAACACAAACACCAGAGGATCATTAATAAATATATACATCTATAAATTAAAGCTCCAGAAACTTTTAAAGTTGGTGCTTTAATGAGTTAAATCAGTAAAAAAAATCATCACGAAAAAACACAAAAACCACTGAAGCTTCCCGCGCTCCGTCAGATTACGTCAAATGACGACCTCCAGCCGACAGCCAATCAGACATCAGTCAGAGAATTCTGGGTAATGGAGTCTTTGGATCCCAAAATTGTTTACGCAAAATGAGACAATATGGAATAAAAACAAAAATATTGACAGATTTTTTTGACAAATAAAAATTTTTTACACATATTTAATCATCGCTTTGGCTTCAGGTTTAATCTGCACCGTCTGTTCTGACTGATTATAAAATAAAAGGACTACAATTAGTTTTTCTCCTTTTTAGGGAAGATGTTTCCAACATATTCAATTATATTTAACGATAAATTTTGTAATACATGGTATGATAGAGCTTCTTTACATCAAAGTGTACCTCTTTGTTGAGTAGAAAAAGTAGAAATTTTGAATTATTTTTGCATTAAGGTTTTTCTCAGAGGTTCATATGTTCATATATAATCACAGACAGGTGTATGTCAAAGTGTGGACAGGATTTTTTTTCAAAAATCATTTCAATTGTTATAATTTTAAACAAAAACACCCATTATTTAACAAAAAATATCATAGAATATGGGACCATCCATTTAATATTCAAGCAATTCCAAGGAAGAAAATCAAAGTTTTGAATAAATGAGTTAGGAGGGTGAAATACTTACTCACTGATTTGGAAATTCAATTTAAAAGGTTTAACCTGAGTTTACCTGAAAGAAAAGATAAAAGGCTGGATAAACTAAGAATAAATAGATATATTTATATTTAAATGGGATGTTGTGTTAAGCAGGAGCTTTGGGGGTGTAACAGTAACACACCTGAACATATATTAGGTTAATTTCATGTTAATGGGAATGTTCATAGTTCATTTTTAAATTTTTTTTTTTCCTCAGTGTCTGTTTGAAATATTGCGCCTGAATGAGACGTCAGTCCGCAGGGATTAGAGGAGGAGGAGGGCTGAGAGAGAGAGAGAGAGAGAGAGAGAGAGAGAGAGAGAGAGAGAGAGAGGAGACAAAGAGGAGGCTGTTTGACAGAGAAACGCTCCTCCTCTGGACAGTGCTCGGTTAGGGACATTTTTGCAGACATGAGCAGAGATGTGGAAGAATAAATCTGTGATTTAAGGAGCAGCTGTTTTTGTGGAGCTGCTTTTTTCCTGAGCGTGTTTTTATTGTCAGAGATGAAGAAAAACCACAGAGACCGAGCAGCTGCTGCTGTGATGCTGCAGGAGGAAACAGCTGAGACTGAGAGGAATCTGTGATTATACAGAGAAAAACAACAGACTGAAGACCAGGACCAGGACCAGGACCAGGACCAGGCTCAGACCAGGACCAGACCAGGACCAGTGTGAGTCTGTGGCTCCGGATCAGGAGCTGCAGATGCCGCTGTGAGGAGGCTGTGAGGAGGCTGTGAGGAGGCTGAGGGGACCCTGAGGGGACCCTGCTGACACCCACAGACCGGAGGATGGTCCCCGGGGCCCCCATCACCACCACCATGCTCCCCGCCTCTGAGGCTGCAAAGATCTACCAGACCAACTACGTGCGTAACTCGCGCGCCATCGGCGTGCTGTGGGCCATCTTCACCATCCTCTTCGCCATCGTCAACGTGGTCTGCTTCATCCAGCCCTACTGGATCGGGGACGGTGCTGACACCCCCCAGGCCGGATACTTCGGGCTCTTCCACTACTGCATCGGTAACGGGCTGTCCCGGGACCTGAGCTGCCGCGGCAGCTTCACCGAGTTCGGCTCCATCCCGTCCGGAGCCTTTAAGGCCGCCTCCTTCTTCATCGGAGCCTCCACCCTCCTGGTGCTCAGCTGCATCTGCTGCTTCTGCCTCTTCTTCTTCTGCAGCACCGGCACCGTGTACAAGCTCTGCGGGTGGATGCAGCTGGCTGCAGGTGAGAGGGGGGAGACAGGGGGGGGGGGGGCAGGTGAGACAGGTGAGACAGGTGAGACAGGTGCACGCGGGCTCAGGGGGCAGCAACTTTCACACCTGAGCTCCAAACGCTCTGCTGCTTCTGGATCAAACTCTCTGAGCTCAAGAATGAATTTTCTATTATCAGCACAGAACTTTCTGCAAACAACACTTTTTTTTAATATTTCACTCTAAATGAAAAAGAAAAAGAAAAAAAAAGAATTGAATACAGGTGGGAGGACTTTTATTTGATAATACTGATGTTTCTCAGATTCAAGATTTAAGGAGTTTATCGACATGTGCACAGTTAAGAAACTTTCTTTCTCTGCTGTCAACCAAGAGTGCAGATAATAAAAGAAAGTATATATTAAAAAATAGCCCAGAGAAACAAAAAGAGAATCATAATAATAACAAATATACAAAAACTCAACAGGCAATTAGAGGCAATTAACTGTGCAGCAAGAAATAATAATAATAATAATGATAATAATGATAATAATAATAATAATAATAATAATAATAATAATAATAATAATTATAATATGATGGTGAACGATGGTGAAACTGTGTTAAACTGTGTGAAGTGTCTGAAACAGGAAACAGGACAGAAACTTTGTTGTTAGATTAAAAAAAAAACAGAGGAATCTGCACGTGTGTGTGTTTTCTGCAGATGTGCATCATTAACTTTAAAAAAGCTGCACGTCGTGTTTTGATGCTGATTTTTGCAGCTGAAGTTTATTTAAATAAAGACCTGAGCTCAGTCATCAGAGTTTTTATTTTAACTTCAGGCAGAAATTAAACTGATTTATGTGAAGTTTTGTCTCCTTAAAAGAGTCACTGACATTTTCATGCTCCTTAAACAAAAGTGATAATTACAGAGAGAATCAGAGGAAACATGAAGACTCCTCCTCCTCCTCCTCCTCCTCCTCCTCCTCCTCCTCCTCCTCTATTCTCACAGGTTTATTTCTGTTTCCTGATTCTCCTCCATCAGAAAGTGGAGCAGCTTTAAATCTGCTCCAACTGTTTCAGCTCATCAGGGAAAAAGACTCAAACTGTCAAACTCCATCTCTTCATTTCTGCTTTGAACTTTTTCTGGATCAGATTTAAGGAAACAGAAACTGAACTTAAATCCTGAACAGTTCCTGCAGATTTAACACATCAGAACTTTAACCTTTAACCTTTATGTCTGAGTGACAGAAACAAAATGTTAAATATTTATGTCAGATTTCTGTGAGCTCAGTGAAAACTATTTTATAATCATATAAGTTCAACAATACCAAAACCAGATTTTCAGTAATTAAATGTTTTCTGTGTAAAACTCTCAGTCCTGACCAGAAATTTTATTCTGATTTTCAAAAACAAGAATCTGTGTAATTGTTGCCAAACTAATCAAAGTTTGTCAAAGTAAACTCTGCTCATTAAAGCCATCATCACTTCTGTTTTTAATAAATATCTTTGACCTTTCATGAATCCCTGCAGCTTCTGTCAACATTTATGCTTCATTAATTCTTAATCAGCTGATGAATTTATGCTACACTTAATTCAGAAATCAGATCATTAACATTTCACTCAGAGTTTAAGATGCACCAAAGTCTTTTTTCCTGAGGCTTGTTTTTAATTTCTTCTTTTGATTTGGGATCAGTGAAATGAAGAAGTATAACGATAAAACTTGGTCTTTGTACATGAAGTCATGTTTTAAGTTAGTTCGCTGTTTGTTTCTACTTTTCTGATCCTTCATGTCTCAGATAACTTTCTCTCTTCAGTTCTGCTTCAGTGTCAGGTCTGAGTTTGTTCTGATCCTAAGAAGAAGCAGAAATTTATTTCTGTGTTTTTCTTGTGGTTGTGACATTGTTTTTCCCGCTTTCTGCTGCATCTTTGTGTTTTTGCTCATCAGAGTGAAACTGTGCAACAGAGAAACGTGACCATGAACATAAATGTTTTTATTTGGTGTGAAAGGGTTAAAGCTCCTCCACGTTAGTTTCTCTGATGATCTTTGACGACCTGATTAATGATTCATCTCTGAAACTGAAACATAAAAAAATCTTTATTCACCATTAAAGAATCAATTAGTCACAACCAATAAAGCAGGAACAGGAGGATCTGAGCGCGCTCAGTGCAGACGGCGCTGACGTGAGGCTGCACACTGATGCTCAATGACACACACACACACACACACACACACACATCAGGGTCATATTGAAGCGTTTGTTTGACCATCTGAGAGTGTGTGTGTGTGTGTGTGTGTGTGTGTGAGTGTGTGTCTGATAAAAAGCCTGAGACCGTCTGATGTGATTACTGCACGTTGCCGCCTCCGTGTCTCGTCTCGTATTCAATTTCACGCCTCTTCAGAAAAATGTCAGGTGTTATTTTAGTGTGAGAGAGAGAGAGAGAGAGAGAGAGAGAGAGAGAGATGAGATAATGATGAAGCAGAGACGATGTCTTCATTCACACATGAGGAGTCACTGAAAAATCAGAAATATAATCAAGTGTTTGTGTCTTAGTTTTATTTAAAAATTGTCTGTTTGGCCTAACCAGTCCAGAAACATGTTTTATTTCAACATATCCAAAGACTAAAATAACCAGTAAAAAAATCTGCCACAAGAAACTTTTTGGCAGATTTTTCTGACTCGTTACAGGAATTCAGACTTCATTTCTGTCTGATCTTTAAAAAACTCGACCTCTTCCCCCTGAATATTCCCATCCTGACGCCCGTACCCTGAATATTCACATCCTGACGCCCGTACCCTGAATATTCACTCTCCTTTCCACCAGAGGAATCCAGAGTTCAAACATATCAAAAGTGTTGTTTCATCAAATTATTCCAAGTGGTGAAATTTCTCCTGTAAAGTCCGTTGTTTGTCTGTCTGTCGTGTCCGTTCTCATCAATAACAGCAGCTTCACAGTCTTAGAGCATTTCCTCCTTTTGTCAGAGAGAACAGAGTTGACTAAGAGGACACTGAGCTCTGATGAAGCTGCTTTTGTTTGAGTCTTTGGACGAGAGCCTGGTGTTTGACACCTGAGACTAAAAACTCTCTAACTCCTACAAAGTTTTACCTAAAAAGCTCAAATTTCACCCAGATGTAGATGAAGGTGTAGAAGTGATGTGGATGTTTTATATTTGTTCTTTTTTTTTGAAGTGTTTACAGTCAAACTGTCTCATGTTTGGTCTGATGAGAAATTTTGACTAAAAATGATAAAATAAACTCGTTAATATTCAGAGTTTTTGTGGTGAACGTTGTGCAGACTGACAGTCACCGTTGTCGCTGCTCGTCTCTGGCTTTGAGCGTCCAGTTGCAGATCTATAGATCTGTGACTTAAAGCAGATAATGACATCATCAGCGCCGTGGTCATTATCCTCTCAGCGTCTAATGGAGGAAGAGAGCGAGAGGCTTTAGGCTGATGATGATGATGATGATGTCACATGACCACACATGAGGAGAGAGAGGACTCACCTGGAGCTCCTCCTGCTCCTCCTCCTCCTCCTCCTGCTCCTGCTCCTCCTCCTCCTCCTCCTGCTCCTCCTCCTGCTCCTCCTGCATGAACTCGTCTGCAGAAGTTTCTCTCTCTCTCTCGGTGTAGTTAACCCTCAGCAGCAGCCTCACGGACAGAAATAAAGTTGTGACCTCAGCAAAGTGAATCAGCCAAATTAAGAGGAGGCCGAGTTCGTCCAGGCTTTAAAATCTGAGCCACAGATTCGATCTGAGCCGGGATTAAGAAAGTGGATCACCTCCTACAGCTGAGCAGGAGTTTACCAAACGAGGCCTGAGAGGCTTCACTTTAAAAACAGAAACATCAGACAACATGTGTGTTCATCTGAAACATGTGAAAACAGCTGTGATGAAAAGTTTCCCTCCCCCAGTTCTTAACAGCGTGTATTTCCCCCTTTAACATCAGTGACAGCTTGAAGTCTTTGTGCTGGTTGTGGATGAGGGTCTTTATTTTCTCAGATGGTAAAACTGACCATTCTTCTTGGCAAAAAGCCTTCAGTTCCTGTAAATTCTTGCTCTGTCTTGCATGAACTGCAGGTTTGAGATCTCCCCAGAGTGGCTCAATGATATTGAGGTCAGGAGACTGAGATGGCCACTCCAGAACCTTCACTTTATTCTGCTGTAGCCAATGGCAGGTCCACTTGTCCTTGTGTTTTGGATCATCATCACAGAGCTCGTTCTTAATCAGGGGCTGGTTATGGAGCAGCAGGGGGGCTCACAGCAGGGAATCATGGGAAATGAGCTCTGAATGACACAGGAGGATAATTCATGCTGCAGACTGACGCTGAGTGAGAGTCTCTCTCTCTTTCTGTTGTTATCCTGTTGCATTATGGGTCTCTGAGGGAGCGTCGCTAAATAGCCGCGGCTTCGACACCAGGGATCAGTGACAAATCCCTCAGCAGGAGAAACGATAATCTGAAGGAGAATAATCTGCTCCCAGAGGAGGAGTAAACACGCCGACAACAACACAAGACTCTGATAGAGCTGAATCATTAACCACAAACTTAAATCATGTCCTGCTGTAATATTCTAATGTCAGACAGTGAAATATTTCTATAAATGTGTGAAAATATCAGCTACAGATGTTTTCTGTTCTACACCAGAGTTACTCAACCAAAGAGACAAACTGTTAAAAACTACCTTTACAAAAGAAACTATACATGTGGAGAAATGAGGAAAAAACAGCAAAGAGGAGAAATAAAACTGAGTCTGAGGAGGTAAAAGTTAAGTAACAAAAATTGGCATTTTAATTGGAAAACTCACACTCAAAAAGTAGCAAAAAAAATGTCCAACAGTGACAAACAAGAAGCGAAAAGTGACTACAATGGACAAAAACAAAAAATTAACAAGAAAAATTTGGAGGAAACTTTGAAAATTTCAAAAAGTTGAGAAAAATGATAAAAAACAGTGAAAAGACGTAAGAATGGCCAAAGTCAACAAAAATGCCAAGAAAGTTTAGATTCAACTTGTTTGTTTCTACCAAAAATCTAGAAAAAAAGAGTCTAATACTTCTGTATTTCTACAAAAATCTAGAAAAACGAGTCTAACCCCTTCTCTATTTCTAGGAAAAATCTAGAAAAAGAGTCATTTCTTCTGTTTTTCTTCTGTATTTCTATGAAAATCTAGAAAAAAGAGTCTAGTTCTTCTGTATTTCTAAGAAAATCTAGAAAAAAGAGTATTAATACTTCTGTATTTCTACCAAAATCTAGAAAAAAGAGTCTAATACTTCTGTATTTCTACAAAAATCTAGAAAAACGAGTCTAATACTTCTGTATTTCTACCAAAAATCTAGAAAAAAGAGTCTAATTCTTCTGTATTTCTATGAAAATCTAGAAAAAAGAGTCTAATTCTTCTGTATTTCTAAGAAAATCTAGAAAAAAGAGTATTTATACTTCTGTATTTCTACGAAAATCTAGAAAAAAGAGTCTAACCCCTAATTTTTTTCAAGATCTAGAAAAAACTGTCCTGTAAAGGCTAAGCCCTTCAGCTTTTTTATTCTTGATCTAGAAAAAAGAACCCCACAAAGAATAAAACCATACAATCTTTCAAAAAATCTAGAAAAGAAAAACCCTCCTTCAAAGGCTAATCCTTTACATATTTTGACAAAAATCTAGAAAAATCTCTCCCACAAATGCTAACCTCCTGTTTTTTTTCAAGATCTAGAAAAAAATTGAAGTTCAAAGGCAAACCACTGATTTATTTTTCAACAAAATCTAGAAGAAAAGGGTCTAACCCCTTACGCTTTTTCTAAATCTAGAAAAGAAAAGAAAAAAAACCCCAGAAAGAATAAACCTTTACATTTTTTCTTCAAGGTCTAGAAAAAACTCTCCTCCAAAGGCTAACCCCTTTAATATTTTTTTCTAGATCTAGAAAAAACTCTCCCACAAAAAATAAACTCTCGAAATAAAAAAGAAATCTAGAAAAGAAAACCTCCTTCAATGGTTAATCCCTTACTTATTTTCTACAAAAATCTAGAAAAAAACTCTCCCACAAAGGCAAACCCCCTAAGATTAATTTTTTTAAATCTAAAAAAAAAAACACAAAGACTAACCCCTTACATATTTTTTCATAATCTAAAAAAATAAACCTCAAAAGCAAACCCCTTATGTGTTTTTACCAAAATCTAGAAAAAAAGTCTAACCCCTCATTTTTTTTCAAGATCTAGAAAAAAGTGTCCTGCAAAGGCTAAGCCCTTCAGCTTTTTTATTCTTGATCTGTGAAAAAAGAATCCCACAAGGAATAAAACCATACAATCTTTAAAAAAATCTAGAAAAGAAAAACCCTCCTTCAAAGGCTAATCCTTTACATATTTTGACAAAAATCTAGAAAAAACTCTCCCACAAATGCTAACCTCCTGTTTTTTTTCAAGATCTAGAAAAAAACTGAACTTCAAAGGCAAACCACTTAATTATTTTTTTGACAAAATCTAGAAAAAAAAGTCTAACCCCCTTCGTTTTTCAAGATCTAGAAAAAAAACCCACAAAGGCTAAACTCTAAATTATTTTTTTTCCAAAATCTGGAAAGAAAACCCAGAAAAGTTGTCACCTTTTTGAAATTTTCCAAAATCACCCCCCCCCCCCCAAAAAAGAATGACCCCTTGCTCATTTAAAACAAAAAATCTAGAAAAACTCCCAAAAGGCAACACCCTTAAGTATTTTTACCAAAATCTAGAAAAAAAAAAATCTTTCGACAAAAAGCTGAACCCTTATGTTTTTTCTAAATCTAGAAAAAAAACACAATGCCAAACCCTTTATGAATTTTTATTTCAACGTGATACACAGTCACACCTTTTACCTTTTCAGATCTAGAAAAAAAAACCAAAGTGAAACCTCTTACATGTTTTTTCAAAAATCTAGAAAACCCTCCAACACAGGCGAACTCCTGAAGTAATATTTTGGTCAAAACTGGAGAAAAAACCCAGAAAAGTCAAAGTCCTAATGGATTTTTTTTCAAGATCTAGAAAAAAAACAAACAGAAAAGTCAAACCTCTTTTGTTTTTTTCTTTCAAAATCTAGACATTTTTTCACACGTGTTGAATTAAAACATTTGTGAGAAACTTTCTGTTTTTTTTATTTAAGGAAACATAAATTAGTTTTTTAATCTTGACTTTTTTATCTTTACATGTTTAAACATTTATACAAACAGAAACATTTATTTGTAGATCTTTGTCTTTAAAGCTGTTCTCCCTCTGTTCCTCTTCTTTTTGTTCTTTTTTTCTCATCGTCCTCTCGGCTGTTTCTCTCCTCTTCTCTCCTTCTCTCGTTCTCTTCTTCTCTTTCGTCGCCTGAAGCTTCTGTCGTTATTTTGAGCTTCAACCATCAGAAACTTTCTGCTCTTTCCTTCGCTGTCGTCTCCACTTTTCATCCTCCTCTTTCTCCTTTCATGGACTCTGTGTCTGAGAGAGAGAGAGAGAGAGAGAGAGAGAGAGAGAGAGACACAGAGACACAGAGACAGAGAGAGAGAGAGAGGATCATTGTGTGGATGATGTTTTTGCTGCCTCGGTGCCATTGAGCAAACAAAAAGTCAGATTGATCTTGGGTTATAACCCCTTACTGTTTTTTTTTAATGTGGAAACTAACTCCACAAAGACTGACCCCCCCCCCCCCCGGTCTGCCCCCCCCAGGTACATGTCTGATCCTGGGGTGTCTGATCTACCCTGACGGCTGGGACAGTGATGAGGTGAAGCGTATGTGCGGCGAGCAGACGGATAAGTACACGCTGGGAGCGTGCTCAGTGCGCTGGGCCTACATCCTCGCCATCATGGGCATCATGGACGCCCTCATCCTCTCCTTCCTCGCCTTCGTCCTGGGAAACCGCCAGGACAGCCTCATGTCCGAGGAGCTGCTGGGAGACAGTAAGACCAGGACCAGGACCAGGGGGGTCAGAGACCAGGACCAGGACCAGGGGGGTCAGAGACCAGGACCAGGGTCTGGATCTTCCCTCTGGTCCTGGACTCTGGTGTCACTCTGCCCCCTGCTGGTTCAAACACGTCACTGTCAGTTTGTCGTCTTTTTACTCATCACTGCTTTTCTCTCTTTCTCTCCACAGAGACAGGAAACAACGCCATCTAACACACACACACACACACACACACACACACACACACACACACACACACACACACACACACACACACACACACACACACACACACACACACACACACACACACACACACACACACACACACACACACACGAGTCCTGGTCTGAGGATCTGAAGACGACTGAACCTGACAGAAACCTGAACGTCGCCTGTGATTGGTTCCTCTTCCCGTCAGTGGGAGGAGCTAAACTGTGACCAGGACTCTTCGTGATGACATCACATCAGACCAGCAGACTCTGACCTTTGACCTTTGACCTCCAGTTTGAAGGAGGGAAAATAAAAAAACAGAACTGAACCTGAACGATGAGAAATAAACTGAAGTTATATTTAAATGTTTGATGTTTCTGTCAAAGTGGTGATCAGGAGTTTACAGTTATTGAGAATCTGTCCTGAAGAGTGTGAGTGTGTGAATGTGTGTGTGTGTGTGTGTGTGTGTGTGTGTGTGTGTGTGTGTGTGTGTGTGTGTGTGTGTGTGTGTGTGTGTGTGAGTGTGTGTGTGAGTGTGTGTTCAGTCTCTGAGTTTAAAGCTAATAAAACACCAGTGAGTGACTCTTGTTTCTCTGACTCATTTAAAAGTTTTAAAAAGTTTCATTCTTTCATAAAAGTTTCCTATAAAACTGTTTCTCACCTGCAGCAGAGGCTGAATGAAGCTTTTATTTTGAAAGGTTCCTGTTTGCTGCTTCTTCTTCTTCCTGCAGAAACCAGATATTTGTTTTTCTGACAGCAGATTTTTTTTAATCTGACACAGAAAAACTTTGTTTCTGTCCGAAGGTTTTTCTTCACATTCTTCACTTTCTTTACTAAAACAATCTCAGAAACAGGAAGAACATTTTCAAAATAAAACAAACACTAAAACCAAACAAACAGAAGTGAATTTCTCATTTAGTTCATTAAACTGCAAATATTTTTTTCCTTTAATTCTGCAGATCAGATAAAAACATCAGAGCTGTTTAAAGTTTGTTTTTAATTCACAGATCTTCATGTTTAAACCATAGACTGTAGTTTCTCTGATTATAAAGTGATTCAGCAGCGCCCCCTAGTGTTCACACACAAAAACATCCTTAACCAAAACTTACAGAATTTTGAGTTTTGATTTTAAGTTTTTATCAAAGAGGTTTTGTCTTTATTTCTTAATTTTTAACATTTAATCACATGTTCCTTGTTTTAACTTTTGTGAAAATTTTTGACTTCTTGTTGCAAAATCTTTTATCTGGAAAAACTGATTTTTTTTTTTAATAAGAACTGAAAACTTAAAGGTAAAAACTCTTTTGAAGTTAAATTAAATGTCTCGATTCAACTTAGGCTCCCAGAATTTTGCCCATTAGTCTCAAATTTTCTCATTTTAATTTAAAAAATCAGACTCAAACGCTCAAAATTTAACCTTTTTATTTCAATATGTTTCACTTTTTTTATCTCTAAGAGCCAAAATTTCTCAAAATATTAGTTTTTATCTGAAGGTTTCCACCTCATTTCATTTCACTTTGACTTTTCCTCAATATTTTACTTCTAATTTTGACTTTTTATCTGAAATATTAGACATTTATTGGAAAAATATTCACTTTTTATCTCATATTTCTGAGATAATAAATAAAAACTGGTGACTTTATCCTGATATTTTGATGTCTTATCTCTCAATTTTTACTTTGTGTCCAAAAAAATCTAAAATGATCCCAAACTTGGGCACTGAACCAGAAGTGGAGCCTGTTTTAGATGTTTACAAACAGTGACAGAACTTCCTACAGACCCCACCTTTAAACCTTTAACCCTTTAAAGTGTGAGTGTAACAAAGCTGTGGATGTTTTCAGTGTTTTCTTGTTTCTGCTCAGATTTTCTTCTCAGGTGAACGTCTCCTCAGGAGTTTTTTCGTCACGTTTCTTCTTTTCCAGCTGAAACAGAAACTTTTCCACAGAGAGAAAAAGAGAAAAAGAGAAAAAGAGAGAGAGGCAGCGTTTGCAGCAGCGTTTGTATAAAACTGTCATTACAGTGATTTATTATAATGAACCATGAAAATATCCAACCAGTGCAGAGTCTGTGAGTCTCTCCTCCACACAAACATACACTCACACACAGATATTAAAAAAAGACGAGATCAGAGAGAGAGAGAGAGAGAGGGGTAATAAAATAAAAATAATGATGCTACAGTCACAGAAACATTCAGCTTTGCCGAGAAGAGCGTTGTTCGTATGTACAACCATGTTTGAAAATGGCGGTGGAGCTGCGAATGGTACAAGCTTAGAAAAGAAAAGAAGCAGAATTTATTTACATTTTCCTGTTGACGGTGAAAGCTGGAGGAACCACCTATACATTAAATTACACTTTCTACAAAGAACCATTGATATTCAAAAATAAACCGCTGACACGTCACGCCTGCACGCCAGAGCGCTCGCCACGCACGCCTGCACGCACGCCGCCACCACGGGGGACACACACCTCACACACAC
>RPOG01004888.1:21970-26970 GCA_008086565.1 Thalassoma bifasciatum
GCGCTCTGAGCCGGGAAATACGCCGTGGAGACGGGGGGCGCCGGGGGGGGAGGGGGAGGCGGGGGCGGAGCACTCTGGGTGTTGTACTGAGGGAAGGGGGCGGGGCCAGACGGCGCCGGAGCCTGAGGCTGCGTGGGGGGCTGCGTGGAGAAGAGCGCCCTCTGGCTGCGGTACGGCGAGCCCTGAGGCTGTGGTTTGGGCGAGTGCATGAGGGGGGGGTAGTGGACGGGGGAGGAGGGGAGGGGGGTGGGGAGCAGCTTGGTGGGGGTCAGCGGCGCCGCTTTGGCTCCTGCAGCTTTGCTGGGGGGCTGAGCGCCGGGGTTCGGCGTCCTCGGCTGACCGTCGGCGTCGTCCTCCTTGGGGGGTCGGCTGGGCGGCGGCTGAGGGGGGGGGCCGGGGGAGCAGGGCTGAAAGGAGAGAGAAAGAGGGAGGAGTCAGAGTGATGTCATCAGAGCGACACAGCAGAGTCAGTGATGTCACTCACCGGGTGGGTGGGCGTTTTCTGCAGAGCTGGGGAGGGACAGTCTGAGAGGGGCGGGGCTTCAGGGGGGGCGGGGTCAGCTTCAGCGTCTGAAACAAAGAGACAGAGTTTGTTTCAGAGGAATAAAAAAGTGTTTGATGGGAAAATTATGTTATAAACAAACGTTTCTGTGAATGAATCTTTGTTTGTGTCTGAAAATAAAACAGAAGTTTGTTTGTAAAGTTCAGAAGAAACCAGGGTCACTTTTGAAAAACTGTAAAGTTTTTTAAGTTCTGTTTGTCTGTGGAATCTTTTTGTTTTTTATTTTCTGTAGAAGGAGAGTGATGTTTCTGAGAGTAGAGTGATGTGCAGCAGGAACAGCGCCCCCTTCAGTCTGAGGCTCTGACCTGTGTCCTTGTCTTTGCTGAGCAGCAGAGCTCGGTGGTAACTTCTCTCTCTGGCCTGTTCCACAGACGTGGACGACGTCCTGAACAAAACAAACACAGAGAAAAACTTAGAGAAGCTGTGAAGATGATGGAGCTGAAGATCTTCAGGTCAGAAGTTTTTCATGAGGAGTGAGAGTGTTTTTTAAAGCTGGAGTGTTTTTTAAAGCTGGAGTGTTTTTTAAAGCTGGAGTGTTTTTTTTAAAGTTATTTTGCAGTTGTGGTGTTTCAGACTCACCACTGTCCCTCTCCTCCTTCTCTCTCTCCCTCCGCCTCCTCGCTGCTCTGTGGCTCTCTGACGGCGGCGGCGGCGGTGCTGGTGGGGGTGTTGGTGTTGGTGTTGGTGGGGGGGTTGCAGAGCACGGTGGGGGCAGGAGGAGGAGGTGGGGGCTCGCTGACGGTCTCTGGAGGAACAGGGAAGGCGTCCACGCTCAGAGGAGCCACGGTGGCGACGGGAGAACTGCACTCGGTCTTTGAGCCGCTGCGCCGAGCTTCTCTCTGACGCTTCCTGTACTCCAGCAGAGAAACCTGAGACAGAAACACTGAGGGTTACACCTGAGGGAGGGTCACCTGAGGGTTACACCTGAGGGTTACACCTGAGGTTACACCTGAGGTTACACCTGAGGGTCACACCTGAGGGTTACACCTGAGGGTTACACCTGAGGGTCACCTGAGGGTCACCTGAGGGTCACCTGAGGGTTACACCTGAGGGTTACACCTGAGGGTCACCTGAGGGTTACACCTGAGGGTCACCTGAGGGTCACCTGAGGGTAACACCTGAGAACCAGCACTGAGCATAGACCGCAGTACTGAGCTTACACCAGCAGGGGGCAGCACTAAGACATGACCAGATCCTCTGCAGATTTTTAACCTTCCTGTCTCTTCTTTCTTAAACTTAAACCCAGAACAAAGTTGGGTCTTTACCTTTTTCTTCTGTGGGGGGTTCTGAGCTCCACCCCCCTCCCCGCCACCGTCCCCACTCAGTGAGCGTGAGAAGGCGAGAGCGCCCCCCTCCTCAGAGCAGGGGTAGAACAGCTGTCCTTCACTGAAGGGGGCCTGGGGGCCGACCAGAGAGCCCGTCCCTGCCGCGGCCCCCCCTGCGCCCCCCCCTGCGGCCTCGGGCCTGAAGGGGGCGGTCAGGGGCTCCAGGGTGTGGGAGGGGGTCAGGTCCCGGAGGTTGGAGTTGACTGGAGAGAAGTTCAGACCAGCTGGTCCAGTCAGGCCTCGCTCCGGGCTTTTGATCCACCCGGGGAACGAGGAAGCACAAGTTTCTGAGGAGGCTTCGGCCCCCCCCTCGACCCCCCCGGAGTCTGCACGCTCCTCCACGGACTCCTCAGCAGCAGCAGGAGCAGCAGGAGCAGCAGGAGCAGCAGCAGGAGGCTGCGGACTCTCAGGGACGCTCGGCTTAGATTCAGTCAGGAGGACGTCAGAGGCTCGGAGTCCGGGGGAGGAGACCAACGAGGGGGGGCGGTCACAGGCCTGAGCACAGACCAGGGACAGAGTTAACGACTGTTTAACACGTTTAACACGTTTAACACGTTTAACACGTTAACACCAGGACAATAATCTGAACTACAGACTGAGACTGAACCAGGAATAAAACTAACAGAGAAACTTTCTCTTCATTTACTCTGATTCTACAACAAACTGTCAGGAGCAAAAAACTCGTTTCTAAAAGTTTGGCATTAACAAACCTTTCATACTGACGTTACTCTGCATGAATTCATCTGTATTTTTACTCATTTTATTACCAAACTCTCTGAGAAAAGTGAATGAAGAGAAAAACATGAACTCACCTCCTGAACGCTGGGTTTACGAGAAACTTCAGGGGAACTTTCAGCCGATGATTCGCTCTGTGAACGAGAACGAACGTCATCTCTGCAGCTCTGCACGAGTGTGTGTGTGTGTGTGTGTGTGTGTGTGCGTGTGTGTGTGTGTGTGTGTGTGTGTGTGTGTGTGTGTGTGTGTGTGTGTGTTCTCACCTCCTGAGGCGTGCTAAGTGTGTGTGTTGGGGTGCTGGGCAGGTGCTCTGAGCTCAGCTCCTCTATTCGAGGTTGGGGCGGCGTGGCCAGTAAGACGGGGGTGACGGGCGTCTCTGATTGGTCGGCCCTGGTGGGCGTGGCACAGGGGGAGCCGTAAGGGGTGGAGCTCTCAGAGATGCAGGCGTCCAACGGGTTCAACCGCCGCTTTTTCAGCGGCGTGGGCAGCTCTGAGCGAGGAGACGAGAAAGAAGGAGAATCAGAGAGTGAGGAGAGAGTGGAGTGTGTGTGTGTGTGTGTGTGTGTGTGTGGAGAGTGTGTGTGTGAAGTGTGTGGAGTGTGTGTGACATCACTGTGTGTGTGACATCACTGTGTGTGTGACATCAGTGTGTGCTGCAGGTACCTGGTAAGGAGCAGGTGCCGTTGTAAGGGAGGGGGCTGTCAGAGTCTCCGTTGATGGACGGGCTGAGTGGCCCCCCCTCACAGGGCATGAAGAGGCTGGGTCTGCGTGCAGGACTGGACCCCCCCTCCTCCTCCAGAGCCTGCTTCAACCAGCGCTGAGGACCAGAACCACAACCAGAGTCAGAACCAGAGGTTAGAGTCAAAAACCCTTAAGACAGATCTTTCTTCACTCTCTCTCCCTCCCTCTCTGTCTCTCTCTCTCTCTGTCTCTCTCTCTCTCTGTCTCTCTCTCTCTCTCTCTCTCTCTCTCCCTCTCTCTGTCTCTCTCTCTCTCTCTCTCTCTCTTTACCTTTTTGCAGGAGCCCGTGGTCGGCGGCGTTTCGGGCAGTTCCCTGGAGCGCCGTCTCCCCGTGGGGACTCCTGGCGTGGTGGGGCTGCGGTTGGCCAGGAATGGCGAGGAGAAGCGGACGTAGTGTTTTGGCGTGCTGTAGACCTGCGGGGAGCACGCCATGCCCGGGAGGGCGTTCAGCTGCGTGGCCAGAACCTCGGGGTCGCTGCTTATTCTCAGCGGGCGCTCGGGGACGGGCTCTGGCGTCCGCACGGCGCCGCGGTCCTGCTGCTTCTCCCCCACCCACTCACTGACAAAGTGCTGCAGGAAAACAGGGAAAAAACAGTTTACAACAAAATATTTCTGCACTTTCAACACTCGATTCTTTAAAACAGAATTACATTAAATCCAGAATCTGAAACTTAGAACCAGAATATTTTTGATCTATCTGAGTTTAAATGTAGAAACTAGAGCTGAACGGTTTCAGAAAGAGATCTAATTGTGATTTTTCTGACAGATTCAACGATTTCCATTCAATTCACGATTTTCTTTGAATCAAACTTTAGTGAAATTTTTCCACTTTACAGAAACATTTACAAACTTGACAGAAAATTACATCAAACCATTGAAACATCAAAAGCTTTTACTCTAATGTGAGGATGAAAATAAAAACTGAAGGTAAGAATTGTTTCAAACTTTGAGATGAAAGGTCAATATTTAATATAAAAAGTGGAAATTTTGAGAAATAAAGACAAAATTCTGAGACAAAATGTCAATAAACTGTCAGAGTTTAAGAAATTAATTCAACATTTTGTGAAAAAAGTCCAAACTTTCTCATTTAAGGTCAAAATTTTAGGACGAAAAAAGTCTACAATAAAAGTCTACGTTCTCAAATAAACACGTTTGAGATAAAAAGTTCAAATTTTGATATAAGAAGTCAAAGATTAAAGTCAAAATTATACAAAATAAATACAAAATTATGGAATATAAGGCAAAAACAAATTTTAAAGAAGATTTTTAGATCTTTAGATTTTCTCAAAACCCTGAGTTTAAAACCTGTTCTTGTTATTTCTAAACCAGACTTTTAAATTTTAATTTTAGTTTTAAAACTGAAGAACAAAAAGAGCTATCTTTGACTTTTAATGTTTAAAAATAATGTAGTGAAAAATATTCTTAATTGTGTCAAGTTAATTAAATAAAATACAAAACAATTAAAATAAAATCAACATCAATCACAAGGAAAAAAGTAATTTTCCAACAGTCTCACACTCAAAGACAGGTGTGTGTGAAACAGCTGATATAACAGATCCTGGGTCAGTCAGGAGCAGGAAAAAATCACAGCTTTAACGATCACATGATCACCATGTTTGAAATTATGATTTCTATCA
>RPOG01004888.1:29470-38734 GCA_008086565.1 Thalassoma bifasciatum
GCTTAACACGGCCCAGCACTCAGGGGGCGGAGCTTAACACGGCCCAGCACTCAGGGGGCGGAGCTTAACACGGCCCAGCACTCAGGGGGCGGAGCTTAACACGGCCCAACAGTCAGGGGCGGGGCTTAATACAGCTCATCACTCAGTCTGACTACAGACTACAGGGGGGTGTAAGAGGAGCTGACTGTTTTCAGGGGTCACCTCTCTCTTCTACCTTAATCCTTAATCCTTAACTCTTTACGGGATCCACTCTCTCACCTTCCTGCTCCAAAACCATCCTGAAACTCTGAAAACTCTGAAAACACACCTGCTCTCTCCTGATTGGTTGTTTAAAACAAGTGAAAACACAAAAACCTGCAGAAACAAACTGTGATCCTGGTTTAAAGAATCTTTCTCTCTGTGTTTCTGGGTGAAGCCTCCTCAGGTTTTTCAGAGTCTGACCTGATCTCTGAGTGGGGGGGTCAAAGGTGGATGCACAGAGGGATGATGGGAAACAGAGGGAACTAAAAGGATGTGTAGTCACAAACAGTGGAACATGCGTCTGACACAAACAGGTTTTTCATGCGTAAACAAACAAACAACCAAACAAACAAACAAACAAACAAAGTTCTGACCTGGTTGTTGGAGATGGAGAGACGGAGAGGAGACAGTTTCCTCTGTTTCCCGTCGCCCACGCTCTTCCCGCCCTTCCCCTCGCCGTCCAGACCCACGTTCTGGTTCTGGCCCAGGTCGTCCCGGACCACGTCCTTGTCCTTGCGGCTGCCGCGGCGCCGACCCACAGAGCCCAGGTTCTCCGTGGGCTCCAGGTTGTGTTTGAGCACCGGGCACTCGGGGTTTCCCTTCAAGCAGGCGCAGTCCACCTTATATTTACTACCACAGAAGAAGAAACACGGCGTTAGAGGAGAAGAGCGGCGCCGTCTGAGGGCGAGTAACCCGCCGCCGCAGTCGCACGCGCTCAGTTCGCTCCTCGCACTCACCAGCTGCCGTAGTCGTAGTCGAAGCCGATGGTGATCTCCGTGCCCTTGGTGATCGGCCTCAGGGAGTAAATGTATAAATGCAGCATCCCGTCCTCGATCACGTGACGCACCTGAGCACAACAAACACACCTGTTAGAGAAAACAACGAACTGACCCGTCCATGGTTTCATCAGAGGAGTCATCAGGATTATTTTCTACCACAGATATTAGAGCTGCTTCAAGAGGATCATATTTTTATAAAGTGGTTTAATTCTGAGTTTGGTTCCTGCCAGATTCTTTATTTTTACATCATAATTACACAGTGTTTGACAAACTGGACTACGATGGAGCATCAGGTCGACTTAAAGAGAGAAAAACTTGATTTAATGGCTGATTTGACAGACGTGTTATTTCTCTACATCAGTTTATCAGGCTCTGAACTCTGGGATCTGTCAAACACAGAGAAGTTTCCTCAGAAGTTTTTATCCAATGACTCGTCCACAGTAAAAATACAGTGCTGATGAAATTTAACAGTCATTAATTGCTGCAGCTCCAGAATCACACGAAGCCTCAGGCGACTCCTCCAGGTTTGATCCACACTCACCTCAGAGTTGGGCGTGCACGAGCGACGGATGAAACGGGCTTCGTTCCCAAAACTGCGAGCGTCCACACACATCTCCAGCCCGTCGAATTTAGAATAAAACAGAACAAAAGGGTACGGCCTGGAGGAGGAGAGGAGGAGAGGAGGAGGAGGAGAGGAGGAGGAGAGGAGGAGGAATATTAAAGTTACAGATGTTCCTGCATCATCAGTTTCCTTTAAATCAGAAACCTGTGTTAAATTAAAAACATTTTTCCTCTGAGGAGACTCTTTCTTAACGCTGTGTGACCTCTGACCTCTTGAAGAAGTAACCGTTGGCCTCAAACTGCTGTCGCAGCATGAACTTTCCCCTGTACTCGATGATGAGGGAGTCTGGGGCCAAGTCTCGAACCGCCTTCAGGATCTTCTTGTTTTTCTGGACTTGACTCTGACGGACGCAGAGAAACAGAGAGTGAGAAAATACTCAGAAAGAAAAGAGCTGGAGACTCTGCTCAGATATCAGACAGAAAAGTCAGAAAGAAAACTGAAATATAAATAAGTGTTTGTGTCTTAGTTAGATTTATAAAAGCTCTTTTTAAGTCTTGATAGGAGCCAAATTCAACTGGCAAATCCAAAAACATGATTTATTTCAAGATACTAAAGGACAGAAGCAACGTCCCAATTGCTCTGCGTTAGGAAAAGAAAAAAGAAAACCAGGTCAAAGATTTTCTTGTGAAGTTTCTTGACAAAGGAACAGAGTCCAATTCCAGATTTTTCTCCAGTTTGCACAACTTTATGAAACAGTTTATCAGAACAGTCGATGATTTAATCAACATAAAATAATGTGACATTCTGATATGAACATGATTAAATTTTAATCTAAACTAAGTATTTTATTCCAGATTCAATATTATAAACATGATTGGGAAAAAAATGTGTCAGTTTCATGGTTATTTAATAAATTTAGTCAATGCACAGTTTTTATTAATGAATTCTGTTTAAGGCTTTTTTCTTTTACTGAAAGTAGTTTTAAAATGTTATGTTTTTAGTGAAAAGAGTCTGTGTTTTAAGTTATATAAACAGCTGATCATTCATTATTTGTGCGTACTCATGGTCTGAGGAGGTTCTGCATTTGTTCACAAAGTAAGAAGAAATTCAGGTAAGAAAACTTTGATGAATCACAGGTTTGTGCGTCAAATGTTCGTACGTATGATTTAGGCACAAATTTGTGCGTACGAACGTTTTGTGAATGTGGCTCATATTGAGATTTTTCCCTAAACTAAGACACAGATGTGAGTTTGTGCAGAGTGTGAGCGGAGGGATGAGGAGAGTTTCACCTCCACGGGGGGTTTGAAGGAGGCGGGGTGCGTGTTGTAGGCCAGGCTCTTCCCGTCTCCCTGCTCTTTGACTCGCAGCAGCACCTGGACGTCCTCGCTGTACTGGTTACTGCTCGCCTCCTCGTAACGCTCCATCCACGTCTTGATCTTGTTCTCCCACAGAGACGGATGCTCGGTGGGCTCCTGCTCCGGGGCCGCGCCCTGAAACAAACACAAACAAACAAACACAGTCAGAGGAGGGGGGGGGGTCTGCTTTAATCCAGAGGAGAACTCCAGACTCTCTGAGGACTCACCTTCACTCTGGAGGATTTTCTGGACCCCTCCCTGAAGGCCTGAAACCAGAAAACACTACATGAACTTTGGGGGAAACATTCACTTTACGTTTATTCTTCAGTGTTTCAGTGATTAACGATGACGTGTTTTATGGATATAAAGGTTATAGAGGGGTTTTTTAAAGGGGGGGGGCTGTTGGAGCCACAGACCTTCTTGGCTCGAGCAGACGCTGCTGGAGTTTCTTTGTCTCCGCTCTTTTTCCTTTTCTTGTCGACCTGTTTGTTTCCCAAACGTCCGGTCGTCAGGGTGATGGTGGTGGGCGTGTGCTGGAAGGTGGAGTAAAGCTCTAACGGGACTTCATCTCCACTCTCCGTCGCACTGGTGTCTCCATCTGAGCCAGATAACACACACACACACACACACACACACACACACACACACACACACACACACACACACACACACACACACACACACACAGATATACTCTTTATTATCTAAAGCTGAGGAAATGATTTTGTCGTCCAGCAGGTGTCAGTGTGTCCCAGACTCTGACGGAGGAGCTCTGGTCTTTTGTGGGGGGGGTCTGAGCTCTGGGTTGGTCTGGGGGGGGTTGAGGTTGGGGGGTCAGCACCCTGACACAGCTGTAACCTGCTCTGATCAGTTACAGACTGAAGTTTAACATCAGCAGAGAGGAAACAGAACTGAAAACTCTTTCCCACAGACAGGAAGTCTCCTCACACTCTCATCAAGACTTTCAAAATAAAATATTTTACAACGTCTTTGAACATCATCCATTTCTTGAAAACACTTTACTGTTTGTATAAATATAAATATTGTGTAGAGGCACATTTCAGCCAGTTCTACATATAAAAACAAAAGATGTTAAAATGAAACTGGTTTTGTTTTCAGTCATAATTTTGAAGTAAAAGAAGGAATAAGTAAAAAAAAATTGACTTAATTACCTCAAAATTTTTTCTTCTTATCACAAAGTTTAAACTTTTCGTCTCAAAATTTGAGATTTTTATCTTGAAGCTCTGACTTTCCCTCAAATTGACTTTCTATCTCTGAATTTTGACTTTTTCCTGCCAAATTTTAACTTTTTATCTCATTATTTCAACTTCATATCAAGAAGTTTTTAATTTCTCAGGATTGTGACTCTTTATTTCAGTTTTTATCTTTAAACTGAAAGGAGGAGAAACAGTCACCGTCCTAATAATCTGTGTGTATGAGCTGCAGGATAAAATCTGTTTGGTTTATATTTGAAAACTCGTCCCCTGAGTCATGTGACGGCTCTTACCGGACAAACATTCTCGTTTCCTGGTCTGCAGCAGCACGGCTCTCTCTCTGTCCAGGTGTCGTGGTTGGCAGCGTTCACACAGGTAAGTTTCAGGAATGTTCTGCCTGTCGATGCCCATGCAGTCGATGTGCTGCCAGGCACTGAAACAACAACGCCAACATTTACACAAACGTTACAACCAGAGAAGCCTGAAGGTAAAAGGTGGCGTGATGATATCAGCGTGATGACATCAGCGTGATGACATCAGCGCGATGACATCACGCGGACTCACCTGCACTTGTCACAGCAGATCATGTAGCCGTCATCGTGGGTGAAGCCGCAGATGCAGCGGGTGATGTCGGCGCCGTAGCTGCCATCCTCTGAGGTGCTGAGCGTGGTGCCGCGGGACGCCTCGTCCTGACCCCCTGGAACAAACAGCCCCCCCTCTCCTTGTCGGATCAACATGGAGGGGGGAGGGGAGGCTGGCGGCGTAGGTGGGGGCCGCGCCCCATAGTTATGGTCCTGACGGAGGCAGAGAGGAGACGGGTCAGCGTTTACAGCGTTTACAGCGTTTGCTGAAAAACACTTTTCTTTCAAGCTCCACAAACTTAATCAGACAAACTTTTAAAACAACTTCATCTGAAATTATCACCAAGTTTCAGAACAACTGAGTGAAATTAGAACGTAACTTCTTTAAAACAGTTCCTGAGTTTAACTGTACGTCACTGTTTTCTTTCATTTCTTTGAAATCACTTTATTTCTAGAAGTTAACTTTTATTTTTATGTCTCCACCTGTGTTTTTCCTCCAGATTTGACTTTTAAATTTAGCTGAACAACCTCGACCTGTGTGACAGTAAAAGTTTTCTTAATCTAATTCTAACGTATGACCTGCTGATCAGGAAATTACATATATATATATATATATATATATATATATATAATCATGTTGGGGAAATTCTCCGCACATTTTGTGGTGAATTGTGATTTGATGTAAACTAAATTATTCACTAATTCTCCACAATTAACTTTGAATTTCGGGGGAAATTGCAAAGAAATTGAACAAACAGCTGCTCAACGATCGAGACCTTCTTACAATAAAATCCAGACATTATTTTAAAGAAGTTACATGTTTATTTTCACCCACTGATCATGAAATTCTGAGAAAACTAAGTTAAGTGTTGGTGAAAACACTTCATCAGAGAGAAAAACCAGGAAGTAAATTTTCCAAACAGTGAAAGAGAAAAACGTCTGAATCAATTTTGAAGCTGATGATTAATTTTCTGTGGATGAATCATAAAGTTTCTGTGTCATAAAGAGTCTGAGGACGAATGAAAGGTCAGAAACTGAGCCCAGACAATGATTAACAGAGGGTGTGTGTATAAGTGTGTGTGTGTGTGTGTATAAGTGTGTGTGTGTGCTCTCACAGCATAAGGCATGTGTGTTTAAGTGTGTGTTTAAGTGTGTGTGTGTGCTCTCACAGCATAAGGCAGGCCAATGTAGCTGTGTGAATGGTGGGAGCTGCTGCTGTAGATCTGGTGGGGGTAGCTGGACTTCTCCACCACCACAGGGCTGGCCTCCACCGACTCTGGTCTGAAACAAACGAGAGAGAAACTTTTATTCATGAGCAGAGAGTTTACCCGTGTGTGTGTGTGTGTGTGTGTGTGTGTGTGTGTGTGTGTGTGTGTGTGTGTGTGTGTGTGTGTGTGTGTGTGTGGTCAAAACAGAAACTGATTCAAAGTTTTACAGCTCAACAAAATCATTCAACGTTTCATCGAGAAACTCTCGACTGTTAAAGTTTAGTTTCAATAATCTCCTCTGGTTTGTTTTTGTTCTGTTTCTCCAACATCATGAAAACTAGTTTGATAAACTAGACAGAAAAAAGTTCAGGAAAATACTGAAAAATAGAAAAATGTGATTGTTATTAGACAAAAGCTGTCACAAGAAGAAAAAAACAATAATTTAATGTGGAAAAAAATGGGTGAGAAATTCAGAGAAAATTGGGACAAAAGTTGGAAAATAGTCAGAAAGCAGCAAAAACAGTCTGAAAAATACCAAAAGTGGTGAAAATCAGTCACAGGAAGCAAAACAAATTGCTTCAGGTGGCAAAAATTGTTGAAAAGCAGAAAAAAAATGCTGGAAAATATTTAGAAAAGATGCAAAAAAGATTAAATAGCAGCAAAAAAGTCGTGAAAACTGACGACAACAAGAATCAAAAACAGTTCTGGTGTTTGGTTTAGACATTAAGTGTTTTTACTCTCTGTAAGACATAATCATCAACATTTACAAAAATAAAAGCTTAAAATTATTCACTTTGTGTAGAATGAGTTTATATAAAATCTGGGTTTAACAGAAAATATTCAACTTTTTCATCATAGTCTCATTTTTTTTAGATGAACCTGTTTTTGTAAACAGAGTTTCTGTGGATCTCACCTTTGCCACATGAATGAAAATCTTTTCTTCTAAGTTATTTATTCCTAGTTTTATTTATTGACTGTGGAGCAGTTTTTAAACGAAGAGTGATTTAATAATTGACGTGAAAATAATCACAATCAGATTATTCCTGGGAATTTTTCAGCTTCAATGCAAACCTGCTGACTCTCACACATGAAAACAAAAAGGACAAACACACACACACACACACACACACACACACACACACACACAAACACTTATATACACACACACACACTCAGCCTTTTCAGACTAAACCAGTCGATCCACTCTGGGCTGGATGACTGAGCCTGTTCTGGGAGTCTGAGAGCCAAACCCCCCCACCACACACACACACACACACACACACACACACACACACACACACACACACACACACTGCCCCCCTCCCTCAGTGAGCGTAAACTTCAGTTAGTGGGCGTCTCTACAAACAGGGAAGTGGAAATCAGCCAAACGGATGAAACGAGGCGACGCTCAGGTGTGAGGAGGGAGAAACGAAGAGAACGAGGAGTTTAAAGTTTTACAGTCTCATGAAAATCTGCTCGAGTTTAATCCAGAAAATTAAAAAGTTTCTCAGCTGCAGCTTCGTGGAGACTCTGAACGTGACGAGGTTTAATCAGAGAGAGAGAAACAGGCCGAGCAGCAGCTCAGAAACTTCACATCCAGCTTTAAAGAGTTAAAGAGTGAAATAACTTCCCTGCTCTCCGGTCTGTGAGGTTTTAACGGTCGTACCTGTGTGAGCTCCTCTCAGCCTGATCTCTCGCTGCACGCCGACACACACACACGGCGCCGTCACACACTTCCTGTAAGCTCTGGCTGTCAAAGTGAAAACGTAAGTGAACGCATGAGGCGTGGAGGCGGATCTGCACCAAGGTGTGTGCACGCCAGATCAACCGCCACGGACAAATCTGTCACATCAGCCCAGTGTGTGTGTGTGTGTGTGTGTGTGTGTGTGTGTGTGTGTGTGTGAGGAGATAATCACACACACACACTCACACACAGGAGGAAGAGACTGAATAACTGTGTGTGTGTTAGTGATTAACCAGATCAAAGTCTGCTCTTTACTGTCCCTCATTAATAAACTTTAACAGGTTTATAAGAGTTTAACTTGAGTTAAACTTCTGCTCTTTATTGTCCCTCATTAATAAACTTTAACAGGTTTATAAGAGTTAAACTGGAGTTAAACTTCTGCTCTTTACTGTCCCTCATTAATAAACTTTAACAGGTTTATAAGAGTTAAACTGGAGTTAAACTTCTGCTCTTTATTGTCCCTCATTAATAAACTTTAACAGGTTTATAAGAGTTAAACTGGAGTTAAACTTCTGCTCTTTACTGTCCCTCATTAATGAACTTTAACAGGTTTATAAGAGTTAAACTGGAGTTAAACTTCTGCTCTTTACTGTCCCTCATTAATAAACTTTAACAGGTTTATAAGAGTTAAACTGGAGTTAAACTTCTGCTCTTTACTGTCCCTCATTAATAAACTTTAACAGGTTTATAAGAGTTAAACTGGAGCTAGAGCCATTTTTTTATTCATCAGAAATATTTTTTTCTATTTGATCTGTTTCTATGGTGAAAGTTGAAATTCAGTTTTAAACCAAAGTTATATCCATGAATGCTAACCACTAGCATATGAATGTAATTCCCCATCTACATTAGCATGGAGCTAGCTCTGTTGAATCTGTTGTTAGAGAATAAAGAACATTTCTGTGTTTAGTTTTACAGCTTCTTCAGGAAAACTTCAAACAGAAAATCCTGAATCAGAGTTTTCTCTACAAACTTATCTGCTCAGAATAAAAAAGGATAAAAAGAAACGAAACTGGATTCGAACATTTGTGATCGATTTTTAAAACTGTTTCAACGTCTGAGTGAGAAAAAACTATTTATAACATCTGAAGGTCAAAGAATTAAAGAACAGACGTAAACACCTGAGAGAGAGAGGGAGAGACAGAGAGACAGAGATGGAGAGAGAGAGAGAGAGAGAGAGAGAGAGGGAGAGAGAGAGAGAGAGAGAGAGAGAGAGAGAGAGAGAGAGAGAGAGAGAGAGAGAGAGAGAGGGAGAGAGAGAGAGAGAGAGAGAGAGAGACAGAGAGAGAGAGAGAGAGAGAGAGGATGGAGCAGAGTGGAGCATCAGCCTGAGGAAACGCCTTCACTCCTAAAGAGCTCCCCGCTCACTCACTCGCTCGTTTCCATGGCAACGCTACGTATGCGGTCAGTGTGAGCGCGCTCAGTAGATCTGTGTGTCACCCCCAACACACACACACACACACACACACACACACACACACACACACACACAGCCAACAGCTGGTCACGCTGCTGCAGACGAGAGGGGGAGGGACAAAGGACACGACGCTGGTTCATCCCTCTGTTCCTGCTCATGGAGAGGAG
>RPOG01004889.1:0-38732 GCA_008086565.1 Thalassoma bifasciatum
AATGAGGTCCAAAATAAGGTTGTTTGTGCTGCACAGCCAGCTCCAGGATTACACCGACCTCTTAAACTGTTTTAAACTGCTTATTGTCCAACTCAAACACCCCCTCATGTATTGGCTCGGCATTTATCTGCGTTATTTCTGTGTATTGATTAGTCATAGAAGTATTCCTCTTTACATAAAACATCTCTTTGTGATGTTCTGGTTATATAAAGGTTATTTACTGACCTGAATCCATCCCTATTTGAGAATCATGCTTGTTTTTCTCTGAGATAAGTTACCAGAGAAAGATTTCCATTGTGATGTGGGAGGATTTTTACACAACCATCTGAAAACCCTGTAATGACACCTGCATCAGCGTCTTAACGGGCCTTCAGCGTCCTGTAAAGCTGCTTCAGCGGCTTCCACACTCTACCAGCCAGACAGTTTTGGCATTCAATTCTTCACATTTAATATGAATCGGCACAGTGTGTCGACTCTTCAGAAGCATCCTACTCAACACAACCTATGCTGCGCCAAGTGCAGGCTCGTGATCACTTTCACATCCCACTCGGCTCCAGCAGGTAAATATCAGCCCAGAATGCTCAGATCCCTCAAAGGCTTCAGAAATGCTCTTATTAGCTCAGAGAAGAAGGAGGTAACAAAGGAAATCATGCTCCTGCTGGAATTAAGGTCAAATACAAAAAAGTGCTCACCATGACCCTGCTAGAAATCATAGTATTTGTAGTAATACATCAAGTTTCTAAAGTGCTTCTCAAAATACTTACAGACTTTGGGCCTCATTCACAAAACGTTCGTACGCACAAACCTGTGATTCATCAATGTTTTCTTACCTGAATTTCTTCTTATTTCGCAAACAAATTTAAAACCTCCTTGGACCATGCGTACGCACAAATGATGAATGATCAGCGGTCTATATAACCTAACACACAGATTCTTTTCACTAAAAACATAACATTTTAAAACTACTTGCAGTAAAAGAAAAAAAGCCTTAAATAGAATTCATTAATAAAAACTGTGCATTGGCTAAATTTATTAAATAACCATGAAACTGACACAATTTCGTCTTCATCATGTTTATAATATTAAATCTTAAATTCAACACTTAGTTTAGATTAAAAATATAATCACGTACAAATCAAAATGTCACATTATTTTGTGTTGATTAAATTGTCAACTGCTCGGAAAAACACTTTCATAAACTTGTGCAAACTAAATGAAGACGTAAAATGATTTGCTTCTTCTTATGATTTTTTAACATTTCTGAGCAAATGACGCACACACAGCTCAGCTGTTCACCCAGATTAATATACCTGTTCGCAAAAAATATCCAGCAACTGTTTCAATGTGTCATTTATGTCACAGATACACGATACGATCTCCCTCACAGCACCAGGAGAATCAGCTGATCATTTATCTCCTCTCCAGTCAGGACGCGCGTCTGCAGACGAGTCTCCGGTGAGACACCAAGAAAACGAGCTGTGAGGTTGATGCTGACAACACGGACGTAAAGGAAGACTGTTCCTCCTTCTGAACCTCTGAACAGATGTCCTTATTTAGATGAATTGAGGCGTGGTTTATGCTAATATGAAGATGTGGGAATGCGCCTGTTGATTTAGAATGATTCTGATTCACTAATAAACGCACGGTGGAGCGGACAAATACGGCTGGTGCACACATGTCATGAATCCGACGGTGATTTTGCGTATTTTCTCATTTTGTGCGGGAAGTAAGAACATTTCTACTCATTTATTCAGGAATGAGGCCCATTGTGCAGTAGGCAGGCAACCAGAGAGAAACAAGAACCAGCAAAGGACTGTGGGTCCAAACAGGAGGGTTTGAGGTAAAGTGTAGATGAAGAAAAGGTCAGAGCATTTCAATGTTGTTTGGAGGAGGGTCCCAGAGACTTTCAAAAGGTAGGCATTGAGTATTGAACATGCTGGAGTTTATTTGGGGCTTTTTTGGTTGAAGTTAAGCATTTAATGCACCAAAAGTGAGTGTGAGGACTTTGTAAGTGATGTTATAAAAGTTTCGTACCTAGATGTATGCCTGATCATAATCCACGATTTAAAATGAGATAATCAGTGCTAAAATAAATTAGTCCTTAATTCTTTTTTCCAGGCTGGACCCAAATGATTTATAGCAAGTCAAATTCTTTGTAGCTACACCGTGCCAGCTGGCATTAAGCAATGAAGAGACCTGTGTTTTTCTTGACTGAAATTGATTTCTGTGATTTATTTAGTAGAAATACTGGAAACAGGAGCTGGACTGTCCAACAGAAAAGAAATAGAAGAGCAGAAAGAAGCTGAACAGGAGGATGATAGAGCACCACCTAAAGGCTAAAGCACCAGCTAAAGGCTAAAACAGGGGCTAAGCTGTTTGTGCTACTGTTCGTTCATACCCTCATGCAGCACTTCAACAGCAGTGGTCTGTTCCTGAGAGTCTATCAATAAAATGAAGAGCCAGGTGACGTTTGCTCTGCTTGGTGAGGCTGGAGTTGGTAGATGAGCACTGGCAGGACATATCCAGGATTCACTCACGTTGGCAATGAGTAGTGCTAAATGTAGCTGGTTACCAAACTACAATACAAACTCACAAAGATTGCTTGTTGTTCTTGCTTTTCAAATAAGATTAACACAATATTCTGTTCTATGTCTATGCAAACAACGTAACTATCAGAATCAGAATCAGCTTTATTGTCAAGTATCTTCAAGAAGAACACAAGAAATTTGACTGTGCTTTCAACCGTGCTCTCTTTGTACCAAAAACAAGTATGCACAAACATTAAAAATCAAATATTTAAAAAATAAATATTTAGTAAATACAAATTATAGAGAAATATCATAAATATAGAAACTTTGTCCAAAAGGAAGAGAGAAAAATTCACATTTAAATTTAATAGTGCAATGAAAAAGTGCAACAGAGAGAATGTGCAATGTGTGTGAGCATGACACAACCAAAAAAAAGAGTAAACTCTCTTCTTTCATAAGGACAAAAAGTTTGTTTAGCAGTTCTTTAGTAATTAGTGGTAAAACACATGCTGTTTCCACTACAACCACCAGTTTCTGACCAATAAACATTGAGAAAAAGCTATGATTGCTTTCTACCACTCGTTTCTGAAGCTCTGTCCTTTGTTCCTCTCCATGATCTTTGTCATATTTTCTCATAATCACAATACAGACCCTGTTCCAGTGTGAGCTGTCTGAACTTTACTGACTAGTAACATCTGACATTGTTTCTGTCATCTCTTCTTGTAATCTTGGCTGATCTCTCATCCAAATAGAGCACTGCTGCCACCTAGGGGGGTCATTTTGTCAGTGCAAGGTTAAAACTGGTGGACAAGCTCTGCTAGACTGTTTCCTAGCCCCCCGTCTCTCATAATTGGCATCTATAGACGTAAATTGTAGCCAATGAATAAATAGTAACACATTTGTTATACAACACAAAGGTATTAATATCTGGTCTTGTAATTAGTGGGTTGTTAAACAATAAAAACTTCTTCTTTTTTTTCTCAGAGTAGAGGTTCTTATGCTGCTTCTTTTATTCAAGATCCCCACATGACTGATGCTGCAAACTTTTTGTTTGAAGGTCAACAAACGTTATGTGGTTTCAGTGCTTGACCTCCTGTCCTGCTCAATCATCTCAACAAGTCATCATGTCTGAGTGGTTTCTCTGGCAAATGTACAAGTTTTGCATATCTGCCCCAGAAAACTGGAACTTGCTGTTGCTGAGATGCAGCTGGAACACAGAGCGAAGCCAGAGTGAGTGAGTTAACACATTGACTTGAATTCTATCTGATTGTCATTGTATCTGTTCTGTGACTGAGCAGGGAAAGCTCTAGTGTGAGTCTGGTGTAAAGTACACAAGCACGAATCACATGAAGATTCATGGTAAGAAATAACTTTTGCCAAAAACAACCATTTTGGTTTCAAACATCAAAACCAGAAGCTTTCTTTAATGGTTTTGTGACTTGTGTGGGAGCAAAGCCACATGTTCTTCATCAGTCCTGAAGTGAGTCATTCCTTTCCATCGAGTCGATGTGATGCTGGAGTTTGTGAGTGAAATCTGTCTGTTTTGTGCAGCCCTGAGGGCATCATTCGTCTCCAAGTTGGATGTGATGCTGCTGCTGACTGGATTCAGAGGAAAATCTTCTGCTGTGGAGCCTTTTCTGCAGAAATATTAATACAAATGTATTAAACCACATATGTGATAAATACTCAAACCCTGCAGCCATCTCTAACAGAACACTATTTGTTAGTCTGATTTTCTGCATGTACTCCTCCTCTTACCAAAATGATAAGTCACTTCCTCTCCTGCTGATTAAGGAGTATCAGGCATGTTAATTAGATGAGTGGATCGGACCAAAGAGTTTGGAAGTTGATGTTTTATTCCTCCTCAAACCAACAGAACAAAGCTTGAATAAATCCTGGTTGAGCGTCTGAAGTGGAAACTGCATCAGCTTGAGAAATATAACTTATTACAAACCCAATTTAAAAATGTCAAGTCAGTTTAAGATGACAAAAGTCTAATAATACTAAACATAATTATGACCAGACACACTTAAAAGACACTTGTCTGACCCTTGGGCCGGGTAAAGGCCCCTTCTTCTATCGTGTTGACACAAAAGTAATTTACAGGTTCAAGGAGATGTGAATTTGATGTAGAAGTAAGATTTTATTTGAGGATGCCATGATTCTCAATTATAAGTACCCGTGGAAAAGAGGAAACAAAATGAGTTATAATATTCTGTTATTCCTGCTCGTCAGGAAAAAAAATAAGTTAAAAATAAACCACTCCTGCCATAAAAAAAAAAACGATCATAAGAATTTTAATCAAAATACAATACCGAGATAGGGTACTTACTGCAGGGACATTCTCGAACATCCCACTCGACACCACCCTGTGACCTTCAACACTGTAAGCTGACACAATGAATAGCCACAGCAAGCCTACACTGTAAATAGTATCTGCAAATCCACACTGCAAATAGTCACTACGAAGCTAGTCTTTAACTAGTCAATGTAAGTCATAACTGCAAGCCTGCACTGCAAATTGTCACTGCAAATATACATTGCAAAACTACACTGCAAATTTTCACAGCAAAAAGTATCTATGAATCTACACTGTGAATAATCACTAAAAATCTACTCTACACAAAGTCACCACAAATCTACAAGGCAAATAGTCAACGAAAATCTTGACTGCAAATAGTCACAACTTATTTGCACTGCAAACAGTTACTGCAAATCTTCACTCTAAATATTTACTGCAAATCTATGCCGTAAGTAGTCACTTTATGCCCACTTTTCAAATTGCCACACAAATCTACAGTGCAAATAGTCACCACAAATCTTGCCTGCAAATTGTCACTGTAAGTAGTCACAACTTATCTGCACTGCAAACAGTTACTGCAAATTTACCCTGCAAATCTCTTCTGCAAGAAGTAACTTCAAGTCCCACTTCAAACAGTCACCACAAATCTACTCTGCAAACACTCAAAACTTATCTGCACTGCAAACAGTGACTGCGAATCTTCACTCTGAATAGGTAATGCAAATCTACACTGCAAATAGTTGCTGCAAATCTATGCTGTAATTAGTCACTTCAAATCTTCACTGCAAATAGACACTTTATGCCCCACTTTTCAAATTGCTACGCAAATCTTCACTGCAAATAGTCACCAAAAATCTTGCCTGCAAATTGTCACTGTAAGTAGTCACAACTTATCTGCACTGCAAATATTAACTGCAAATCTTCACTCTAAATAGTTACTACAAATGTACCCTGAAGATCTCCTCTGCAAGAAGTCACTTCAAGTTCCACTACAAATAGTCACTTCAAATTTTTGCTGCCTCCAAGGAACTACTAACAGACCTACCAAACAGCACTCAACAAGTGGACTCCATGTGTACTGGCTGCAGCTTGTGCCTCTGTAAAGAAACAAAATAAAACACTGACTTTCAGATGGTCCAGTTTCACAATTAGATAGATAAATTGTCTGGGTGTGTATATGTCATAAATATACATCACAGCAAACTGTTCTTTAGATGGAATAAGTTGGATCTCAATTGATATGGAAACAAATGGTCAAGTTTTCTTTTAGCATCTAAAATAAATTAAATTAAACAGTCTGAAATGGCTGATTTAAGCTAAAGACATGCCAGACTGAACAGAGCCAAGCAGGATGAAGCAGAGCAATGCAAAAGCAGAGAAAGTGAGGGCAAAACAGCTCTGGCAATTAATCTGAAATTGAGGAATCATAAGTGCAACTCATAGACAAAGCAGCACAAAGACCTCAGAAGGTAGTACCCCTATGTTACCTCTCCAGTCTATGTTATCTAACTCAATTTGGGCCCTGATTAAGGAGAGTCAACAGGATGGCTACTCTGGCTCAAACAGGAGGGCAGACTGAGGGCAGACCAGGACATAAATGGTGCTATTAATGATAAGCCTGCAATTTTATGCATAAAATCCTCATTTGTGGCTTACCTCTTCTGCACATGTCTACCAGGCACACAACAGTCAGGGGCGGTCAGCAGACCGTTTTTTAACATCTAAATTCACATGAAATCATTAGGTTTCTGACTAACATCAGGTCATTAAGGCCCTATCCACACAAAGACAAAACGAGGTCAAAGCGCATAAGTTTTTTGCAGAATCTGCGTATCATCCATATGAAGACGGCGTTTTGTGGGTCTATAAACGATCATTTTTGAAACCAGGTTCCAAAGTGGAAAGATTTTGAAACACAGCTCCGTGATTACTGGCTCTCCGCAACTTTTCAGAAACGCTGACGTCATATTTTCACATCATCATTTTTTTTTCCATCCTTTATTCCATATTTCAATGAACATTGTAGGAAAAGAACAAACTCACATTTCCATACACATACAATTAGCCTACATCTGAAACATAGCAAGCTCACAGAATACAATGTAAACAGAATAAAATAAAAGTCAATTAAAATAATCAAAATACTAAAATAATAAATGATAATGGGGGTTAATGATTAAACAAAGAAGTTTTAAGCATATCAACAATACACAGGATTGTAATTTACAGATTAAGAGACTCTGACATGGTTTCATATAGATCATATAATGACTGGTTGTCTTCCGACAGTATCTTTAAGGATACTAAATAATTTTTGATTTCATTTTTAAAGCAGGCTAAAGAGGGTTTACTTTTTCATATCATCATTGACACACATGGTCTCTGTTTACAACTTTGGCCGCAAGTGCGCATGCCCATTGTTTTTTCTCCTGTTTTCGCTTGTTTCCCTCATATCGTTACAGCGCCCCTAGAGGTCTGGCAAGTGTTTTACAGCGTCTTCATGTGCATCGAGTGCATTCATATAGACGCACACATTTTCTTTTTTTTTTTAAGTTATTTTTTTGGCCTTTGTGCCTTTATTGGATAGAGGAGGACAGTGGATAGTGTCGGAAAGGGGAGAGAGAGTGGGGAGTGACATGCGGGAAATAGGCCACAGGTCGGATTCGAACCCGGGCCGCCCGCTTGAGGGCAAGCCTCATGGTGCGCAGCCGCATCCACTAGGCCTTCTGCGCCCGACGCACACATTTTCTGAGACGCTTTCATCTTTATGACGATCGTTTTGGAAACTGTTAAGCGTTTTGACTTCGTGTGGATGGAGCCTTAGTGTTTCTCCCCAGTTGTCTCTTAACTGCACACAACAAGCTGTCCTGACACACTGCTACCAGGAATCAGACAAAGAGGGCACTGATTGCTAACACCTGACCTCATAAAGGCAGGAAACCTCACCTGGCTCCACCTACAAATGGGAGTGTTTTCACTTTTTGCTCCAGCCCTCACATGATACTTCACTGTGTGTGACCCTTGATAAGTTCCCCTTTCTTGGTCAGGAGTGCTCTGTGAATGTTTAGCTGCCTGTCCCGTCTCCCAGCCTGAGGAGAGACTCTAGGTATTCTGTGAGCTTTGAAGGCGGGACCTCAGCCAAGTAGAGCGAGCAGGCATTAAAGTGATGAAATGCGTTGTAAGTTCATTTCCTCTAATCATTTTTCACACACGGGATGGATTTGGAGTTCCAGGCTGCTGATGTGCTCCGTCAAGGGAGACACACAAAGAGACTTCAAAAACCATAACGGAGCTCTGTGTTTACTCCGAAGCAATTCAGAGGAGAAGTGATAGACTTTCACCCCACGTAGAGCGGGAACAGACAGAAGAGAAATATATTTTAAGTGATGACAGTCAAAAAGGGAGGAAGATGCCCTCCTCTTTATACCAGCGCTCCTTTGTCTTAGTTTGAGGCAATAATGTCTGACAGAGAGACTCAAAAGTATAAATCTTCTCACAGGGAAAATGCTACACATAGATTTTCATAATGATCTATTTTTCACACAAGCAATGTGCAAAGAAAAAGAAGGAGGAAAAAATCTCTTTACTTTCACTAAAGCCTCATTTTGGAGCTTCGCTCAGCGTCTGTTAGACAAATGAAAGCACTTTTCTGCAGTATAATTCGGATTTGTTATCACATTCTATTACATGAACGCCTGTGCGCCTGTGATGCATGAGAGGGACGAGAGACTGAGGGAAAAGAGGGAGAAAGATAGAGCAGGAGGGGAAAAACGGGGACCAACCAGAATTAGGTTTGTATCCTTAAGGCAAGGCTAGTTAATGCTAAAGCCAATTTATCACCTTTCATAGAGCCGGGTCTTCACAGGGAAATTAATCTTGCATGAAGGGTGATTTCTGTGACAAATTATGAGGCTCTGCAGAATGACCGCTCACTTCTTTTGCAATCTGCGTAAAGAATGTGGAGAGAAGTGAGAAAGCCAGAGTAAGCATATCCACATTTACACCAGACCTCTGTTTCACCTCACTGAAGCAGCTGACTCTGAATGTGCTGATATTTATGAGCAGAGCCCAAGAATATCAACTGAATATCAAGATCATAAAACCGTATTTATATGGGCTTTAAAGCTTGGATTCCTGGTCCTGACCCTCACCTCTCTGGTGTGAAGAAACATGGTTAAAGAGGCTGTGAGGACTTTCTAAGTGATCTTAAAAAAAGTCTCACATCTAGATATACGCCTGATCATAATCCACAATTTAAAAGTAGATTATCAGTGCCAAAACAGGAGCTGGAGTGTCTGACAGAAAAAGGACTGGAGAAAGCTAAACAGGAGGGTGACAGAGCATGAGCTAAAAGGCTTAAACAGGGGCTAAGCTGTTCGTACTAATGTTCATTCCTGTCCACATGCAGCAGTTATTCTGCAGTGATCTGTTCAAACCTGAGAGTCTATCAAATAAATGAAGAGCCAGGTTATGTTTGCTCTGCTTGGTGAGGTTGGAGTTGGTAGATGAGAACTGGTAGGACATAAGCAGGATTCACTAACATTACATATTACAGACACATCTCAGAGCGCTACATGTTGCTGGCTACTAAACTACAGTACAAACTGAGTTTATGAAGTTTGCTTGTTGTCATATTTTAAACACCAGCCATAGGTCATGACAGTAGGAATACTTGACAGAAAATGACCTTAAATCCACATTTTTTGGGCAGATTATTTTCTTTTAAAGGCTGTGCTTGTTAACTCTTGACCAGCTGATGAACATACTGTTTGCTTGTAATTATTGTTTGCAATAAAGTACTTTCTCGATGTTCTTTGTCTCACTTTCATTTCTTCTTTTGCGTTTTAAACTCTATTTGCACGCTTTTTAAGATCTGACAATGCAAAATGCAAATAAAGGCAATTTTTCAACTGGTCTTAAGATGATCAGGAGTGTATTCCTTTCCCCCTTGCGAATCTCTGGAAACTGTATGTCAGTATTCTCACACTTTGATTCTTTTGGAATTCTCTGTTGTCCCATCTTTTCTTTTGGCAAACACCTGTAGGACACTTACTGCCACCTACTGGAGATGTGTTACAGAATTGTCATAACACTGTTCAATAACCTTCTTGTTACTATTAACTTTAAAATCTAATGATAGCTACTGACATGCTTACAAGTTTACATACCCTGGCAGAATTTATGATTTCTTGGCCATTTTTCAGAGAATATGAATGATAACACAAAAACTTTTGGTTAGTGGTTTGGAGAAGCCACTTATTAACAAAAAACTACTCTTTTTATATCATAATGACAAAAGAAACTTCCAAAATGACCCCAATCAAAAGATTACATACCCCAGTTCCTAATACCATGTATTGCCCCCTGTAATATTAATGACAGCTTGAAGTCTTTTGTGGTCGTTGTGGATGAGGGTCTTTATTTTCTCGCATGGTAAAACTGCCCATTCCTCTTGAAAAAAAAGTCTCCAGGTCCTGTAAATTCGTGAGCTGTCTTGCATGAACTGCAGGTTTGAGATCTCCCCGGAGTGGCTCAATGATATTGGGGCCAAGAGACTGAGATGGCCACTTCAAAACCTCGCTATATTCTGACTTTGCCAATGGCAGGTCGACTTGGCCTTGTGTTTCGAATTATTGTCATGTTGGAACATCCAAGTACATCCCTGAAGCAGCTTCTGGGCTGATGAATGTAAATTTTCCTCCATTATTTTCTGATAACTGCTGCATTCATCCCTCCATCAATTTTGACCGATTTTCCCGTGCCTTTGTTGCTCACACATCCCCAAAACATCAGTTATCCACCAATGCTGTACCTTTCATCATAGGCCTTGTTGAATCCTCCTGAATGTAACGTTTATGGTTGTGGCCAAAAAGTTCAATTTTGGTCTCATCACTCCAAATGACTTTGTGACTTTTTTCCGGTGACTTCACCATGTAGCCCATTTTTCTTCAAGTGCCTCCTTATTGTGCATCCTGAAACATCCACACCACAACACAGCTGTTTGCAAATAAGTGACTTCACCCAACCACTGATCATGAGTGAATGTGATATTCCCTGAAAAATGGCCAAGAAATTATAAGTTCTGCCTGGGTATGTAAACTTACGAGCACAACTGTGCTTCTAGCCGCAAAATGCTCCAATCACACAGCTCACATCATCTCAAACAGCTTTTTTGAACATGACCATGAGTCTCCTGTACTCCAACAGCCTCCACAGTCACCAGATCTCAGTCCACTAGAGCTTCTTTAGAGGAACAGGAGATTCTCATCATGGATGTTCAGTCCTCAAATCTCCAGCAACTGCATGATGCTACTGTTGAAATCTCTGAGGAAAGTTTACAGAACCTTGTAGAATCTCTGATATCTAGAATAAAGGCAGTTCTGAAGACAAAACTTGGTATTAACAAGATGGACTGGTGAGTGAATGTTGTATTTGCTTACTATGGCGCTGTGCCAGCTGGGTCGAGCATCCCTCAGAGTTAAATCCACCCAGTGTTCACACAGGCTGCCTCATGATTTACGTGTTTCTTCCCAGCAGCAGCAGTAAGCAGCTGTTTACAGTGAAAGGCTCTGATAAAGCCAGAGTACACTACCTGCTCAGCCGCCAACAGCAGACAGACACGGGCAGAGACAAGCTGACTAAATAAAACATAGCAACCTTTGGTTTGGCAGATTATTGGGGAGTCATTTGTTGATGCTTTCACAGCTGAATCCTTTGTAGAAAACTAAAATCAACCAAGAGGGGAGAAAACCAAAATATGCAAAGTCTTCTACATCTGAGAAAGAGAATTAGAAAAAAGGCTTTTTTCTAATTGACTTTTTAGTGGTGAAACACTGACCTTTTTAAATTAAGAAAACAGAAGTTTTGCGGTGAGACAGATGACATACAAACAGTGTGGATCACAGTAGTGCATCAAAAATGTGACTTTATAGCACTTTGCAGCACAGCAACAGTGGTGTTTGCTTTTTGCCTCAAGTTGGAGATAAACCTTTTCATGGCTTCTAATTTCCCCCAAGGGACACCTGGTTTTCTTATAATTACAGCCTTTATGATCTGGTTTGGACCAAGTTTCCTGAGCCCTTGTAGCTCACACAGCCCCAAAACATCAGTGATCCAACTCTGTCCTTCACAGTAAGAATGGTGTAACTTTCATCATAGGCCTCATTGACTCCTCTCCAAATGTAATGTTCATAGTTGGGGCCAAAAAGCCAATTTTGGCCTCATCACTCCAAATGACCTTGCTCCAGAAGTTTTGAGGCTTGTCTCTGAGCTGTTTGGGGTATTGTTGACAGGATAATTTGTGGCTTTCTTATTGCAACTCTACCATGCGACCCATTTTTCCTCAAGTACCCCCTTATTGTGCATATTGAAAAAAAAAAATCAGAGAGTCCTGTATTTCAGCTGAATTTATTTGTGGTTTTTCTCTTTGCAACAACTATTTACCCGGCAGTTGTGGCCAAAGTTTTTGTTGGTGCACCGACTGTGGTTTGTTTATGACAGAATGCCTCATTTTCCACTTCATTGCTTTTTGTCATCCTCAATTCCTTGGACATCTTTTTGTATCCCTTTCTTGTTTTCATGTAAATCCTTTGACTTCTTTGCTTCCCCCATGACTCTGAATTCAGAAATGTCAGTGCAACACTGGATGAAAGATGCAAGTGTCTTTCAAGAGCTCAGAAAGTCACTGACCTTTTATACACACACACGGATTACAAGCAAACAGATCTCAGGTGAGGATGGTTACCTTTAGTAGACATTCAAACCCATCTGTGGCAACTTGTGTTCATGTTATCAGGCCAAAATCACCAGGGTATGTAAACTTTTGATCAGGGTCATTTGATAGATTCTGTTGTCATAATGATTTCAAAAAAAGTAAATTGTTTTTTTTTTTTTTTAGTAAATGTCTTTACCCAACCACTAACCATTAGTGACAGAAAAGTTTTTGTATTATCATTCATATCCTCTGAGAAATTGCCAGGGAATCATAAATTCTGCTTGGGTACGTAAAATTATAAGCACAACTGTACCTTTCTATACAGGGACTTTTATTTTAATTTATTGGACTACAAATGTTGGTGCCTGTATCTGCAGATATTCTGCTCTCTGTGTCTGCAAAAAAGATACTTTTAAAAGTTATTAGTCTTAAGGACCCAACAAAGTGCCATTATTCGCAACCTGCAAGCTGCAGGTTTGACAGATAGATGAGCAGAGCGCAAACAAACAGGATCCAGCACCTTTCTGCTCATCTCTGCAGAAAAAGTGTCAACATGTTTAGAAGTTCTTGGAAACTCGGGTCAACTTAAGTGCACTAGCTCATAAATATGGAGGAAGCATAGATGGAAAAGCATGGTAGATTACGTTATGACAACTTCACAGAAGTCCAGATATGATGAAATCTCCCCACATTCTGAATGAACTGAGGTAACCTAAAACACAAACCACGGCCAGGTTATGGGACTGTCCTGTCATTCCTGTCATTAAAGAGTACCTGCTGTCTCTTTAAGGCTCGGGTCCACCCCACCAGCAGCTTCCCCACTACACCCTGACTTGTTGTGGGCTTGAACAAAACTGTCTCACATGGACCTCGACTTCTCTTTCGCTACCAACCAACTGATATATGTTTTCTTCCTAAACTCCACTGAAATGTTTTTTCTTTTTCTTTTTTTAAATCTGTTTATGTCAATGTCCAGGGGAAGTAACATCACACTGATGTTTGAAGTTCCTAATGAACTCCCAAAGTTTTTCTTCAAAAAATTCTGTCAATGTTATTTCTTAGTCATGTCTCAGTAGAGCTACGTGTCAGGTATTAACAGCAACACTGCCCCAATGTTGTCAAGTGTATTTGTAAAGGCTTGGACATCTGCACATCTTAAGTTTAAACATCTAGCATAATGACTTTATCTTAATGTTAAAACAATTGGAGAGCATAACAACCCCTCCTTAAAGGGGAAATATTTTTATACAGAGAGTTAATACTTATACTTAAAGCTGGGGGTCTGACTTATGATCAGATGACACATCTATGACAAGCCCTGCATGGCCTCCAAAGGCAGAGCAGGATCTGACGCTTGTGGAACTTGATGTAGACTCATAGGAAAGGTCCCTAAAAAGGGTCTTTGTCTTGTTTTGGATAACAGTTTCACCAGGGAGTCAAAATGAAAGAAAATTCTAGGAATAGAAATCATTAATTTTAATCCCACTGAAAATCTGCAGTTTTGCTCAATTAGTCTTTGACTGAGCTTTGACCACAAAGAGACAAAATCAAATGAAACCATGCCTCATAAGGACACTGGATAATTACTTTTAACCTTTTAAAGCCCTTTGACCTCTTATTGTGTGTAAGTTGGACACTGAAATTAAGTGTCCTTGCCTAGCCTCTACCAAACATTTATTTTAATTTCATATTTACCCACGATAAGATATAATGAGATGCATATAGATAGCTGTGTCTGATCCCCCTGTTTTTATTCTGTCCTTTAATTAAAAACCCTGACTTCAGATAACCTTCTACAGCGGTCACAAACTCTGACATCAGATGTCACTTGTAGTCAGGCCGTCTGCTCCGGCCACATAATCAACTCTGAGACACTAATATAGACCAAGCATGAGCTGAGTGAGCGCCAGATTTTATCAGATTTTATCTTCAGATCCGTCCAGTCACATTTTACTTTCCAAGTTTACTTTAAAAAAGTGGGACACCGTCAGGTACAGAGACATTAACTGGACTTTATCAGAGTCACAGAGACGTGTGAGATGTTTTTTCTACACCAAGAGCTCCAAGCAACACAGTTTAATGGCTCTGAAGTACATGAAAACAGTCGTATTCCTTCTATTCTTTCGAGGTATAAAAGCCCTAAGCAGGTCAAACTGCCAATATGTGCCACTCTCCTACAAGAGTTTGGTGGGAATGGGAGGTCACTCAGATGGTCTGTCCCATGTCAGGCAAACGTATCCAATACAGGACATTTCTGTGGAGCTCCCCCCACTGGGTACAGTAAACCTTTCAGAGTAACCCAGCACACGTACACCAGCTGTTTGTTCTGTATGACTGCAGAATTGTTTTTTTTTCCAAGGGGGACAGATGTGAATTAGACTCTGGCTGACCACACTATAAACATAAATCTGGAGAGGGGTAAATTTAACTCAATTGAATCCCTGAACTCAACAATTAAAGTTTAAGTGAGTGTCTTCACACAAAATATATTTCGTATTGAAGTCAAAACTATTTGTTAAAAATACAAGACAGTGAGAATTTTTTTTTTCGGAACATGAATAATATTTAAGTATTGTGAGGCAATCTTTTTTAGTTCATCTGAACTCAATTCTTACCACATCTTGTGACCATGAGCAAGGAGGGCATGCAGTGAACCTGCTGTACATGGATGAATCACGCGGGTGGCACAAGCTGTCCGTGCTGGCCATTCCTGGAGGTGTGGACTGGCTTCCCACACTAAACAGTATGGACCAGCGTTAACTGGCTGCCTTAGTACTACAGTGAAGACCTGCTGCCTACACTACATAGAGTAGACCTGCTGTCTATGCTACATGGTGTAGATGGGCTACACCCAACAGTGTAGACCAGCAACCCCTCATGATTCATTTAAATGATATAATTAAGCTGATATAATAATAATAATAATAATACATTTTATTTCACGGCGCCTTTCAGGACACCCAAGGTCCCCTTACAAAGGGTAAAAGAAAAACACATAAAAACAAAATAAAGTTAAAAACAACAACATAAAAGCAATAGAATAAGGGACAATAGGGAGCAGATATTCCTCAAAACTTCATTAAAGACATCAAAAGACTTTCTTGATTGTCAACTGCGTATGTGTACAGTGCTGTGAAAGTGACAGAGATGTCAATGTCCTGGATGGACACACCTAAAAGGATCAATAAAAATACTATCTATCTATCTATCTATCTATCTATCTATCTATCGCTGACTGACAAAGCTCATAATGTTTACTTCATTCAGATATATTTGTTTGTGAACTATATTTAGCATTCATTAAAAGGCTGCACTTGTTGCTGTGCTTTGTTAGATGCAGTCATTTTTTAACTGCTAGGACTCCTGAATACATGTCGTTCTGCTTTATTTTAAATGCTGTTTGTAGCTGTTAGAGCCTTTTTGCCCTTGTCAGCCACTGTAGCATTTGCCTGACTTTCAGAGCTGCTGCTGTAGTTATTGGTTGGAGGTGCAGCTCCCTCCCTGATGAATCTATGATGCAGGACTCCTGCTGCCTGACAGATATAAAAACACATCCACATCATTCTGATGGTATTGATTGGATTGTGTTTGTTTTGTTTGTTTCTTTGGAGACAATCATTTGTCACAGAGGCTGTTTTTATTACATTAGGGCGTATCACTGGGAGCCGTCCAGCTGCTGAAACAGAACATGTCTGCTGTGAGCTCACCTTTATTGAAAGACATTCAGGTCCGGGTCTGATCTGATGAAGGCTGCTCCTGGACTACAGCCAGTCAATATGTTTTTATTGTGACTATTTCATATTTCATATCATATACCTCCCAGATAAATCATTCTGCTGTGATATGGAAGGACACAGCAGGCTGTAAAACTCTGACTAAATAGTGCAGACCACAGAGAACTTAGACAGAAACAATCCAAAACATGAACATGATTCAATCATTTCCCCCCCTTAAATTAATTTATTAGAAATGAATCTTTTTTTTTTTCAGGAAGCAGTCACTTACTTCAAATCTAAGCTGTTCTCTGGTTTTTAAAACATCCTTGTTGAAATGTAATCTCAAAACAAAAAAAATCATGAATCTTTACTGACAGACTTTCCAAAATTAGTCCCTTAAAGCTCATCATTGTTGCACTAACATGTGTTTTGATGGTCGAACAGAGTTTTTGAATGAAACCTATTCCCATTAGGGCTGGGCAGATAATAGCAAATAAGCTTAAATCACAATATGACCTGTTGCAATATTCTAATCACAGACGATGCAGTATTTCTTTAACCACAAATGTGTCTGATCAGTAGATAGATGTTTGATGCTCTTCACTAATGTTACTCAACCCTACTCAACAAAAGAGCCAAACCGAAGAAAAAATACCTTTGAAAGACAAACAATATAAGTGGTGAAAAGTGGCAAAAACAGCAAGAAGTAGAAATAAAAACAAAGTCAAGGAGGAAAAGTTATCAAAAAGCAGCCACGATGGGAGAAAACTTGAACACGATCAGGGGATAGCAAAACTTTTCAGAGGCCTAATGTTTCTGTGTACATTATCCTTTTGTGTTGAGCTTGGTTGGAAGTATAATTTTCCAAGACACTGGATTTTGTGTTTTCATTATCTGTAAGTCATACTTATCAACATTTCAAGAGGAAAAAAAACTTAAAATAACTTACTCCATCAATAATGAGTCTATATTATGGGGTGAGACTTGTGCCATTAGAAACTGAATTTGAATTTTTGTATTAAATTTAAAAATCATGATCTGAAATAGTTTTTCGTGTTTTGAAATTGAATTTATCTGTTCTGAAATTAAGTTTGTCTGTTTTGATTGAATTTGGTGTTATGTATTGAAAATGAATTGGGTGTTCTGTATTGAAATTGAATGTTAAAATTGAATCCAAATTTTCAAGAAGGTAAGATACACTTTTAGAACAGATAAATTCAATTTTAAAACATTAAATACAATTTCAGATCATGCTTTTCAAATTCAATACAAAATTCCAATTCAGTTTCTATTGGCAAAAATCACCCCATACTAAATAATCTCTGGGTCTCACTCTCTGAAATGAATGATCAAAACTTTTAACTTTTTCATGATATTCTTGTTTTTGAGAACCAGCTAATGCAAAACAGAGATTCTTTGTAGATGTTTTTTTTTTTCAACAAAAATCCTACTCTTCTCCCTCATTTATATGTTTTTCTTACACAAAACAAGAATAATATTGATGGGGCATAAGAAGGGCAACCTCAAGATGGCACAATAAATTGCAATATGGGGGAAAATAATCCCAATTGGATCATTTTTGAAAATCATTCAGCCCGGATTCCCAGCCACCAGGTTCAAGTTCATGTAGGAAAAAAAGACACCTGGAGATAACCCTAACCCTTATGTCAAAAACCTATGTTTGAATATGTGATCAATCTGGCAGGACAAAAACTAGTCAGCTCAAAACCTTCTACAAGGTTTCACAATGATGTGTTCAAGGTCAAGTTGGTAAAACATCAGTTGGGAAAATGTTTGCACAAATTTTTGCTTAGCCAGCACCATAAATTAGAGATTACAAAGCGTGAAAAGCAGGATTCATATATGTAAAAGACAATGCTGAAAGCTATATAAATGCAAATTAGGATTGTGTTCGTGTTTGCATTCACAGAACAGGCTATTTCCAAGTCAGGCCCTATGTGAAAAAAAAATGCCATGTCACTTTTTGAGTGCACACAAATGAGCCATTTGTGGTCACAAAGGCTTGTTTCTTAACACTTAATATGTTGCAGCTATTGTGGAAAACAACTCCATACCCACAGCAATCACAAGAGTCAACATGTCAGCAGTGGCTTTCATCATACAATGAAGTGAACAACAAATAAGGCAGCACAATGTTATTCTTTTGTCACTTTTTAAATCTCGAGTGTAGCCAAACATTTTCACAGTAGTGATGGGAATTCGAGCTACTGAAAGAGATGTGGTTCTTTTGGCTCGGCTCACTACAAAGGGTTGCTTCTTTCATCTCCCTACTGGCTCCTCAGTCTCTTTTGATGCCTAAATGAGTTTATCATGAACAAAAAGTTTATCTGAATAAGTCAAAACGCCCAATCTTGGATTGTGTATTTTCTATTATGCACTTCTAATTATGTACGGTGGAACAATATAGATAAGTTTAACAAATAACATAACAAGATATAAATGTTAAAAACATAAAGAAATGAGCTACGCTGGACTCAAGCAAAGAATGGTATTCAGAAAAGCGTCTTGAGGGGGTTAAGTCTGTGTCTCTGTTATGATATCCCTTGCTCGGACCCTCTCTGAGGAGATTCTAGTTGCTACAGTGCAGTGCCATCACATGTGAAGGACCTGCTGTGACTCATTTTCTCACCTTTCCAACGTCCTGTCTCTGTCTGTTGCTCTCTTGCCGCCCTCCTGTTTGTGTGCTCACTGCGCAAATCAATGTCTTTTGTGGGTTCTTGTTAAAATGGGATGTGGCTGCATGTCTTGCACATCTTAACACCATCCTCTGGGATTTTGATTGTGAGGCAGCAAGCTGTTTGATGAGCAGTAGAAGTGATACTACAGCATTGGCTGAAATCTGATAAGTAAAGCTTGCCACGAGAAAACCATCACTGTCAGAATCCTCATCAACAAGTGTTCTGTTTTTTCTGGAAACTTTTCTTCCTGTGTGTCATTAATAAAAAAAAACAACTATGCTGTTGGTGTTTTATCACCCAGCTGTAGATGTGTTCAAAGAGTCTCAGACTGGTGATTTTCAGGAAAACAAACAAACAGACAAACATATTTGCCTGGATTTAATGAGTACTAACATTGATTCAAATGTACGATCCCAACTCCAATAAGGTTTGGACATTGTGTAAAATGTCAATAAAAGCAGAATACAATGATTTGCAAATCCTTTTCAACCTATATTCAATTTAATACATCAGAAAGACAAGATATTTAATGTTCAAACTGAAAAATTGTCTTATTTTTGCGCAAGCATTTGCTCGGAGACAAGCTAGGAGACAGCAGGTTTAAGGTTTTACAGAACAACATGAATGAGGAGAAACTTATCCATGGAGTGGGGAGCACGGGAACCCCTTGATCTTGTGACACCAACTGTCTGTCAGCCCTGCTTGGCGGATGTATCATGCAGCTGGTGTGGGTTCACATACACAATCAACATGCACCACAGTGGAGACAGGACGCAGATGGATGTAGTTTGTTTCAGGCGTTAGTATTTCCTCAGAGGAGCTAGTGGAAGCCGTTGGGGACAGAGGTCATTGGTCTTGGCTGATGGCATTGCTGCCCCCGTGACCCAGGCTTAGATAGGTAATTGAAAATGGATGGATGAATGGATGGTTATTTGCTACATTGAAAGAATGCATTTCACCTTTGCTAAAAAGCTGCCAACACTTCCAAATTTATCACAGGTGATACAAAAAACTGTATCACAAACAAAACTATACAGCAATATATTCCATGTGTATCCTGTTGAATGGGTTAATAAATATGCTGCACGGTGGTGCAGCGGGTAGCGCTCCAGCCTCAAAGCAAGAGAAGGTCACCGGTTTGAATCCCCAGTTGGGCATGGTTGGCCTTTCTGTGTGGAGTTTGCATGTTCTCCCCGTGCATGCGTGGGTTCTCTCCAGGTACTCCAGCTTCCTCCCACAGTCCAAAAACATGCCCACGTTAGGTTAATTGATTATTCTAAATTGCCCGTAGGTGTGAGTGTGTGTGTGAATGGTTGTTTGTCTCTATGTCAGCCCTGCGATTGACTGGCGACCAATCCAGGGTGTATCCCGCCTCTCGCCCAATGACAGCTGGGATAGGCTCCAGCCACCTGCGACCCTGTACGGGACAGACGGTAAAGAAAATGGATGGATGGGTTAATAAATATATTGAATCCTAAACAACCAGCACTTTCTGCCTTGTTTTTACAGCTCAAGCTTCACCGGGTTAATTCAACTCAGCTGTAACCACCCCTCAGTTTGTGTGGGTTTTGGCGCCCCCCTGCGTACAAAGTACATAACATGTACCCTACCAGTGGCTGATTTTTGAATCTGTCTCTGGATGACACTGGCCAATCCAGCTCTTAAAGTATCAAGGACAAAAGCAAAATGGACTTCTTGTTCCTGAATGATCAAAAAGTGGATTTCCATATCAGAATAAATCCACATACAACTTTTTCATCAACTGTACCTCAGGAGTAAAGATATCCTCATTGGTTTCACACTTCTATCCCCATGAGCAGACTTTTGAGGGAACCTATCATTGTCTGAAGCTCCAGGCTGTGACCAAGTGAAGACTTTTAAGACTTAAAATGATGTAAGTGTTGTGTTTGCTGCCTGTTGGATATTCCTCACCTCCATTCAGGTTTCAAAGAAAGACCATTTGACTTCAAGCACTGACAAATAATCAGAATCTGGGCTTCTTTTATGTTTCCACAGGGTATACAGAGCAATTTGATGCAGCACTCGAGTTTTCTCGCTGTATATGGGAGCAAAGAGAGCAAAGAGATCCACCCACTGCAAAGTCTTCAAAGTGAAGAACAATTAAGAGCTCTCTGTTTGAACGCTCAAACTGAACAAAATGCTAATGTCTGATAGTACTTTTATGAAGTGAGAGCTGCCCCTGAAAATGACCTTCATTGTCTAATCCATGGAGGTGGGGGAGGGTTCTGCGAGAGAATTAAAGAAATATTAAAGCAGTGTTTTGTTTTTTGTTTTTTCTATCTTTTGAAATGTTGACCTTTTTAAGCAGCAGATTCCTTATTCAACAGCATCAGCATGCAGTGTTTTTTCTATGTTAACAGCAGTTGCTCTCATCATAAGTCACCATTAATATGTAGAAGTTACATCGCTGGCTTCAAAGCTTTCATTTGAAGCTCAGAGACACTTGAACGTTGGTGCTTGAGCGTGCCTGGAGGAGCTTCATGAATAATCATGCTTGTGTGTAAAGGAAAAGAAGTCCACTTGTTTCAAATAACTGCTGCAACATCTTCCAACCTGCATGACCAAGACAGGGAAAAAAAACGAATGACAAAGGAGAAGTGTTTGTTTCATGGCAGAAGAACAAAGACGTCGTCTGACCCTGAGGTCACGATGTTCGATCAGTGCTGATGAACGTTCGACTCTTAATGAGAAATAATGACAAAGTGAAAAACCATATTTTACAAAACATTTATGTGTCATTGTTGTGGGGATGACATGTCAGAATTTAATTACAGCTTTGGTTTGCTGAAGCATAAATCTTTCCTGGTATAAAATAAGAAATAATTGGAGATGGTGGTATTAACAGCTGTTCTAAAAGTGGTGAGAGTTGCAAGGCTCAGAGGACAGCTGAATTAAGACGAAAAATTTATTTTACAATCTCATAGTTTCTTTGTTTGTCTTTGTTATTTTGTCTGATTTGACCATCAATGGAAAAGTTCAGTAATAAAGTCTGTAACAGTTATGATAGGTCTGTGGATATTCTCTGTCATCCAGATCATAGTAAGTCTTAAAGCAAGCCAAAAAAGCACGTCAGCTCACACAAGGTTGGTCCAGTTCATGTGCTTTTTTGGCTTGCTTTGAGAGTTATGATAGGCTAATGTTTGAACATGACTTGTGAATTTAAAATGTTCGCATATTAAATCAACCACAAAAGGCAGACAAGAATTCATTACTGTGGACTGTTCAGAGCTGTGGAATCACTCTGACAAATTCATTTTAAAGCTGTTCAAGTAAAAATCATTTCAATCATTTCTCTCTCTTAGGTACAATGGAGTTTTATGGCGCTTTTCCACTATACAATTCCAGCCCTACTCTACTCGGCTCTACACGGTTTGGTTAGCTTTTCCACCAGCCCGACTACAGACTCACGGTGGGCGTGGATCTTATAACATAGCTGCGCTAAAGTGCTGCGCAGAAGTGCGTGCATGTTCATCTATAACGCGACACAAACATAATTTTGTACTAACATATGTGCCACCGTGGTCTTTAAAGGAAAGAAAAGCTTTAAGAGATTTCATTCAAGTAATACAGCGGCTCAATGTGGTGCGGCATGACACAGGAGCGGAGGTAAACAACAGCCATGTGCTGCTGCACGTGGAGGAAAACGAAGGAGCTGCTTCCTGACATCAACTCTTTCCTGGATCCTGTGAGATCACTTTAATTTTTGATTTTTGGGCCTGGTATAGCAGAGATTTTTGTTGATCAATCATTCTTCTTTGAACTGGTTTTCCTTTTTGGTTCCCTGTGGATTAATGGACTGATTGGTGCTTAAAGACTCTCGTGGCAGACAGATCGCTCCTGTGCCGACGAACTTTGATTTAATTTAAAAGACTCTTTGAACCGAACTATCTTTACTGTTAACTTCTTTTTTGTTTAAAAGGGACTTTTAACTTATTTAGGAACCATGAAGGTGTATTTTAGGGCTGTATTTTGTCTTCATTCAGTCTGGTTCTGTGCCGTCAGGATTAAATGTCATTAAAAACCCGTCTCTGACTTATTCGTTTGCCTCTTGTAAGTAATTTGTACAGAGTCAGAAGCTTCCGTGAGGACATTCTCTGACCAATGAGTGACCGGCAGACCGTCGACGTCACGTTTTAGTATCGGCTTTACTCGCTAAGAACCAGGGTAGAGTTGGTACTAAAAACTGGCGTCTGCCTCGTAGTACCGTGCTGATGGAAACGCAACACAAACCGGGTAGAGGCGAGTAGAGTAGGGCCAAGGTGAGTCAGTGGAAAAGAGCCATTAGGGCCACATTGAGAATTTTTTTTTTTTGCTTCATATTTTACTACAAGATTAAAGTTGAAATCAATTATTTTACTACGAGATTAAAGTCAAAGTAAAGTTGTATCGGAAGAAGGTAAGGAAACGATCAAACCAGAATTGAATCAGAAGAGGAAAACAAAGAATGAAACAAGGATGAGAGTGCAGCAGTTAGCAGGCAAGATTAAACGTTTGCTCCATGGTCCTCATGAAACTATATCATTAGGTTTGAAAGGAGTAGTATTTCACTTTTGGGTTGCAAACATTTTCGAGTTGCAACAACTGAAAACTTGAAGTTCCACATCAAGCTTAAAGCTGGAACTGGGCTGGGTCTTATACATATGGCCCAACCCAACAGTGTAATCCGATGGGGAAACACATAGAAGGTGATAATGGAACTCACAGACAATCCCATGAGGGCCTCACTTTTTAGCCAACGCAAACCCACAAGGGCCCCACATTCAAATACTGTGTGGATATCTTCTTCCTTCATGGTGTTGGAATGGAGGTGAAATATCCAGGACTGATTTTAATCCTGAACATTTTTCATAATCTAATTTTCTTCGATCTCACAAATAGAACTTGATTTTGTAGTTGGATTGTTCTTTCAGCAGAAATATAATGAACATTCAGGACGTTAGTTTCAGGCAGTGGTGTGGTGTTTTTTTTTTCTTTCCAATATAAACTAGTAGGTAAGTTTAGTAGTAACTTTGTTGTCTCTCCCCGTGTCTGAAAACTTTCTCCACAGCCTGGATAAAGCCGTTGTTTTCAGAGCGGCGTATCCCTGAGCAGCTCGGCCTGCCTTGCAGAGATAGATTGCAGCTCTCAGCTCAAGCTCCTGCTCATCAACCTTAAACATCTTGTTAAGCTCTGAGTACAGGCCAGTAATTATCAGCAGACTATCGAGCTGTGCTTAATGACACAGAGCGAGGATAAATCTCTTTGCAACAGCAGCTGAATACAACTTTTTCACTTTTTCAGAAGAAGATCCAGCCCTGCTCAGGTCTCCTAAAATAAACTATAAATGGAAAAGGCTCATGTTCCCAGGGCCTTTGGAGCGCTGCCCTTTTGGCACATTGTTTAATCTGTCTGTGTTTCTATTGATTATAAAAAAGAGCATGATTAAGAAATAAAGTTTATTGACTCTGTCAGGACCTCACACTCTAACCTGTGTGTAAATGCACACACACACACTCACAAGCTGACACACACAGGCCTCTCTTTATACTCTTCCTGGCACCATCTCTCTCTTAAAAGCAGCTCCCTCCGTGACACCTCATTGATCTCCACTCATCTTATTGTGTAATGCGGTGCCAAGAAGTCACTGCAGTTGAACTTGGTGAACAGGAGTGCTAATCGATACCTTTCCTCTCCCATCGCTCCTGAACCTTTCCCCCTTTGCCCTCCAACATCCCAAATCACAGACTTATCGATACAGATCTAGCGGGGGCTCCGATGTGTCTGCCGGCGCGTTAGCTTTTGGGGCTCGGCCTGATGGAATGAGGCTGAGATGAAATGCTCTCTCACGAGCAGAGGACAGGTATATTTAGCATTTAGCCATTAGCAAAGTACCATTGATCTGAATCAGAGGGTGGGGGGAAAAAAGGTGACAATATACCTCAGAATTTTCCCCTCGATTTCCTGTGTTTTATCCCTCTCTAGCTGTATCATCTTATTGCCTGCAGCTGCACTAAATCCTGCAGGCCAACTGTAATGACTGGAAAATGAAATGGAGGTCGAGGGTTGAGGCTCAGCCTGAGAACATTAAGCGTCTGATCGATACGCTGCTTGGATTTGCTTGGTCACATTAAGTAGCACATCTAATATGCCCTGTGCTCGTCGATGCCTGGCCCGTATCATTTAATTACAGCCCGATGTGTTACAAGCAGCTCGCCTGATTCATTAACATAAAGGAGAGGCTGCTGTTCTCCATCTGCCTCTCTTCCACGTTGATTACGCTGATATATATTCCCCTCGGAAACATGATGTTCAATTAAAAAAAGCTTCAGCGTGCTATTGATCATCAGGATTGATTAAGAAGATGGAGAGGCAGAAAGAGGATACGCCACAGTTTGTGCACTCTCAGAGCTCAGGATGTAATATGTTTGTCCAACTTCCTGGAATGGAAGATGATATTTTCCCTTTTTTTCCATCTTTTTTTCTCCCCTCCTTTTACCTCCACAGTTTCTAACCTGCAGTGTGTACAGACGGACACACTCATCCTTTGAAATAGGGCCAGTGTGATTCATGAGTCATGCATTTTGATTGGAGGTTGAGTCAAACCTGCCAAGCTATGTGAAAAAATAGGAAAGTATTTGGATTGAATCATACATCCTGGATTAACTGTGGGTTAGTTTTTGCCCTGTTATATCCTCCTTTATTGTTTCTCAGATTGATTTACTGGGGAGAAGGAAATTTAACTTAATTGAATCCCTGAAATCAACAGTCAAAATTCAAGTTAGTGTTTTCACACAAATTTATCTAGTATTGAAGTCAAAAATATGTGTTCAAAATTCAAGACTTTTTTTTTTTTTTTTTGCGGACCATGAATAATTTAAATAATGTGAGTCAATCTTTTTGAGTTCATCTACACAACAAGAGACGATCTTGTTATCTTTATCTTTCCTGTTTCATTTGGTATTTCTGGAACCAGAAACTGAACTTTAGTTCTTGTCGTAACTTGTTACCATGGGTGAGGAGGGCACGTAGTGGACATGAGAGCCTGCTGTACATGGATGAATCACACAGTGGCACAAGCTGTCTATGCTGGCCGTTATGCCTGTGTGGACTGGCTGGCTACACTCAACGGTGTTGACTGGCTTAATTTAGTTGATGACATTATTTCTATGTTTTCTGCCTGTTTTAGATACTGCCACTAGGACATGGCAAATTGACCCTGTTCTGACGGCAAATGGGAGGTGATGTAGAATCACACAGAGAAGTTCTCAGTGTGCAGTTGTGAGATTGTAACAGTGTAAAATCCTGCATTGTTCACAAATCTTTCCAACCCAAAGGCATTAAATAAACCACCAAGTTTCACCTCTGTATCTGAAATGCAATTCTATCTGCTATTAACTGTGATTTAAAATGTCACAGTTACCTCCCATGGAAGCTGTGCTACACTGTGCTTTTTTCACAAAGAGCTCTGTACATTCTGTTTTGTGCAACTTGTAAAGAAAGTGACTTGAGCAAGGTTTATCTGTCATGTAAAAGTTCAAGGCAGTCACCTCTGATGGAGACTTCTACAGAAACATAATCACTTCCTGGAGCAGGTCTTGTGGCTGTGCCACAGGTGAGGGCTTCCATATAGCTGAGTCCAAAACTTTAAACCCAGCAAACTGATTCCTGAATACACATCCAACCTGTAGAGATGGTTCATAAGCAGCTGTCACTGTTTATTTCTGCTAAAACAAACCTTAGACTGCACTAAGTCACTCACTGATAGACCTGATAGTCATCCAGAGCAACACAGACTCCATGAGTTCATGTCTTGTTTCTATTTTTACACCTGAACATGTTCATATCCATATTTACAGTTCCATATGCCTTTGGGCTTTGCTCACCATTCTGTACAGGCAAACCTTTCTCGGGAACTTCTGAAGCCTCTCAAGTCTCATCCTCTTTGAGGAGGTCTACAACTAAAAAAAAAAGACATATTTCTGAAGCTGATACTTTAAGTAGAAACTCAATTTCAGCCCAGGTGTATGACATTTAATACACACAACTACATAAATGAGAAATTGTTAAATAACATTTTCTATTTTATCTATTGTGTGAAAAACATCTGAAGCAATACTTTTATAGCCATCTGCTGCACAAACACTCATTCATGCCTTCATGTCATCTAAACTCAACTAATGCAGCAGTCTCCTCAATGGCACAACGATGAAAGTCATTAATAAACTGCAGCATATTCAAAACTCTGCTGCCTGACCCAATACCAGACCCCCCCCCCCCCAAAGACCACATCCCAGCAGTCCTCTGTGAACGTCACTGGCCACCTGACAAACACAGGATCCAAATCAGAGCTCTGCTCACCACCTATAAGTTCCTCTGAAAGTCCCAAAGACAAAGCCCTGATCTTTGGGTGACCATGTTTCACTAAAACCCTCTTACAAACAACATAACAATGATCTGACCTTTTCTTCTTTATACTCTTGTTCAGATTCAACTTCAGCTCAACAATGATTCAGTGGTTAGCAACCAATTACCTTTCAGCGGAGCTCAAGAAAATAATATAACTAATGTAAAATACAAAGTACAGAAACCAAGAAACAATAGTGTGTCTCTGTTAGACATTATGTACTGAGTTCACAACAGTATTCATTAAACCTATTTCAGTTGCAATTTACTAAATGACAATATATTTAGCATAAGCAGATGGGATCTTCCATTATAGTAATTAGCTTCCAAGCTCGAGGGCTCACCAACATTTGGAGCTAAAATGAATGGAGTTGAACATTGTGAAAATTAGCATCATGGTTATTAGATGTCCATGCATTAGCTTAATGCTTGAGTTAGATAACTGCATATAAATACACTACCTTGTTGCTTTGCATCCTGAGAAAAGTTATCACAAGAAAAACCAAGTACAGACAAGAAGAAAATCTGATCTCCAAAACAAATATGTTCCTTGGCAAAGGTGATGGTGCTCATGGGATATGGAGTCTTTATCCTGGCAAAATACTACCAGTTCTGGCCAAAGGTCTCACTTCAATCAAAGCTAAATGTAAAAAACCCACAGAGTCTGTGAAGAAGGCTGTTTAAATATAAATTTTCAACAACTGCCTGTTTTGCATATTTGCAGATGAGGAAAATATGATAAACACGCATGAATAATATTAAATGTAAACAGAAGGAAACTGGTTTCAGATAGTATCAAGAAGCTCATCCCATGAGGGTGCAGCATTCATAAATTATAAACTGATCCTTCTCCCTGCATTAGACCATTAGATTCCAGCTGCAGCTTTAAATGAGATGTAATTAATGACAGCAGGAGCATGCAGCTGCTTTCGTTACCTCCATGACCGATGTTCGTGGTCTCATAAGTACAAAAACCTCAGGGACTCGGGATGGACGGATGAAGAGAAGGACTTTATTAAACTGATGAAGGAGCTTGCAGTAAATCCCATCGAGCTCTGCAGCCCGTCCAGAATTATTGGTTTTCTGCTCCTTGGCTGGTGTTATCTGGGTGTGCTCAGCGCCCAGGGAGCCGTTTGGGCAGTCGGAGAAAATAAATCCCACATAGCGATAGGCATTATGGGGCAATAATGCTTAAACACGTCTATTCGTTACATTTCATTAATAGGAGAGTGTCCCCGCTCAGTCATACACATTGATAGGAGTACAGACCTGCCTTAAACACACACATGCACACACTCACACACAGCCCTCCCTCCTTCCTCATCCATTGCAGGAGAAAAAAGGTTTCAGCCATGATTAATGAATGTATTCAAAAGTGACTGGAACTTGCCTCCAGCTGACTGGAAGTCTTTTGTTAAGCACTCTCTGATAACCACACACACACACACACACACACACACACACACACACACACTCCTGTCATCCGGAATATGCTGGGGCCTCAGTTTCCACCTATTCCTTTAGTGGGAGGTTGGATTTCTTCTGTTGATATGGTTACATCTTTGTTACTGCAGACATGGGAGGATGCAGGTGGAATATGGAGTTTACTTCTAAACCAGCTGTCATTAAAAACTCACTGGAAGAGGGAAAGTGCTGAGTAAAGTTTTAAGTGGAGGAGGGGAACATCTGTGCTCCTATTTTCCTGTATTTAGCAGTGTGTGTGTGTGTGTGTGTGTGTTGTTTCGTCTCTGTTCTATCAGTATGCTGTACAAGTTTCTCTTCATTTGCTCTTCAATGTTCACCCACCAAATAATTCTGTAAACATGTGTTCAGAAATCTAACTTTTAATATTTTAATGCAATTTTCTGTCATTGTCATCAAATCAAATCTAGAAAAAAACTGACCACATCACTTCTGTGGATGTCCTTGTAGACACTATTAATCAATCAGATCTAAAAATGCTGTTTGTGGAAATTCAGTCCAAAAGCAGGAGGAACTTCTACCAGTCTTCACTGTTTCCTGCAGACAATATTTATTGTAGCACTCTGTAGACCCTCAGAGAGTAGACAAACTATTCACATTCTGACTCATCAGAGACCTGTCTCCATTTTGCTGCTCTCCAGTGCATTTGTTTGGTGCAGACTTGAGTTTTGGCCTTGTTACAGTGTTCAAGGTTCCTCGATCTGTGGTCTCACCAATGCCTTTCCCAGATCCTCAAGAAAGAGGCGTCTCCTCTGGAGCTTCCCTGTCTTCCAATCTGGGTTCAGTGCCATCCAAATGACAAAGGCGTTGTAGGCCGAGATGTCCAGCATGTCAAAGAATATCACCAGGGGCCAGCGTAAAGTCCTCCGTTTGCAGCTGTAGGCCGTCACCAGCTTGTCCATGTTGTCTACCCCTCCTTTTGTGGCATTATAATCNATGACCTCTGGTTTGTGATGTTCCTGGTCACATATTCTTCCATCCCCATGCAGTGTACTCATGAGCACCACATTCTTGCCTTTCTTTGGCACATAGGATACCAGGGATGTGTCAGCCGTGTACACAAACTTGGAAGACTTGACAGGCCTGGTCTTGGTAGCCAGCAGTTGAGGTGGGAGCTCTGACCTGTTTTTTCGTATTGCTCCCACCATGGTCAGTTTCCTCTTTAGGAGCTCCTGTCCCAGCTTGCACGAGGTAAAAAAATTATCACATGTGATGTTGTGTCCACTGAGTCCCTGAGACATGTACAGGACAACTCTCATCCCTTGGTTTTTCTCAGGGGCTCCTCCATCACGTTTCCCTGTGTAGACCTGTAAGTTCCAAGCATATGAGGAAGTGGCATCACAGGCAGCCCAGATCTTAACTCTTTCCCCGCCAGCGTTCTGATGATTAGTTGCCAGCCAGCGCCAGCGTTTTTTTTACCTTATCCATGAATCTTTGAAGGCCCATTGAAAATGTTGTGTTTGGGTTCTTTGTATGGTGAATACATCAAAAGAAAGAAGAGGGTTTCAGCTTTTAAATTCAGAAAACAGATTTATTTTATCTCCGTTACTTTTTGAGTTATCACCATTTGCATATCGGGCATTTTCAAGAAAAAGCAACATTCCAAACAAAAAGCCCGGAAAACAGCGTTTTTTTGGAACACATACTTGGTGGAAAAAAACTGATTCAATATTTACATTTTTGACCCTGTCTGTTTAACAAATATAAACACTGTATTGAGAATGACAAAATAAAAAAACAATAACAATAATAGTAAAAATCATTAGTGTGAAGACATCCCATTATTACCCAAATTGTTTGCCAAAACTTTACACATCTCCTAAAACAAATGATTCCTTGTCAAATTCGGACTTACAAAAATCAATTCTAATTGATCCACAGATCAGTTTAGCCTTTGACTTCATAAACACTTCCATGCTGATCATTTTAGCACAAACAAATGAACAGAACATCATATGTCTTTCAGTCTCCCCGCCTCTGTCGTCTTCGTCGTCTGCCCCATCTTTGTGTCCGTCACTACGTGAAACTTTTTTTCCTCTGTCTCCCTCACCTCCGTGTCCATCATTTACACTGTCATCCCCATCTTCGCTTCATCTTCACCCTCTCCGTCGCTGTGGGGCGTGTCATACTCGTCTAAAAGTAGGTCAAAGTGCGAGTTATCGGAGTCCGAGTCCGTGAATACTCCGAAGCTTCCGTGACGCTGTATCTCACAGGAGCTGCATTTTCAGAAGAACGCTGATGGCTGTGTAGAATGTTCCCAAGGGATACGTAAAGCAATAAGTTTCCATGAAAGTTGCTTCTTCTTCGTTTGTTTTGTGCACTAAGAAGTGTGAGGTTGATGCACAAGATGCACAACAGCGCCCTCGGCATTGTGGCGGCAAAAACACGGAATGACGGAAAAACTGTCAATGGCGGGGAAAGAGTTAACATTAACAGACTTTGTGTTGAGCAGCAGTTTTTACAGAAACAAGCACAAAGGAGAGTGCAAAATGGTAATACCGTAACACCACACTGTAAAATGTAATAGTAAATCTTACTTAAAAAAAAAAAGTTACCTTAACTTATTTTAGCTCACTCTGTTGATTCTACTTACTTAAACTTAGTAAAGACAAGTTTCTTGTGTTGACTTTACTTGAAAATTTTAGGAAACCGATTGCCTCAAAATTTCCAAGTAAAGTTGACCACAAACTTGAAGTTGTTAAAGCTGAAAAGAACTAAGTTCTGACAACTCATGTCACGGCAGTAACCTATCAAAAGTTGATAACCAAACCCTGTAACCGTGAGTGAGGAGGGTACACAGCTGACATGAGACCCTGCTGTACATGGGTGATTCACACACGCGCTGCCTGTGCTCAGTGGTGCAGACAGACTGATTGTGCACCAAGGCACCGACCGACCGACTGACTGTCGATGCTCTGTGGCATTGACTGGCCGAGTACATGATTGGCAGCTTGAGTGGGCAAATGAAAATGCCTGTTTGAATTAGAGGCTATTGCCCAGCATTCACAGGAATTTTCACCCATAATTTTACAGAAGACAATGAAATTTATTGATGTCCATGACATCCAATCTATGCTGTTGACAGCTGGACTAAGCCATGGAGCCTAGACAGTGAGTATATACCAGGGCAAAGACAGTCTATGTCACCTATGTGATATATCCATGTACAGCAGGGTCTTATATCCACTCCCTGCCCTCCTCACTCATGGTCAACCTGAGGAATGATTTTGCATAAGTTACTCTGATAGAATTTATTTAAGTTCATTTGAGTACTGCAAACTCACAAAAAATAAGTTAATCAAATCTACTTTATCTGTGTTAACAGAAATTACTTTTTGTAAGGCAGCAAGTTTGCACATTTTTTGTAAGTACAGTCAACTTATTATAGTTTACAGTGCAGCTCCCACCTGAGCAGTTGGAGGTTTGGTGCCTTGCTCAAGGTCACCCCAGGAACACCTCAGACAGTGCACAGGAAATAATGCTAACATCTCTCCAGTTACCAGCTCAATTCTCAATCTTTGTTCATACTGGGGCTTGAAGCAATGATCCCCGACTGCCAGGCCAAGTGGCATGAAACTGTCCTCATCGTTCTCACCTTGGTAGTAGAGTTTGTGTGTTCTTCATCCAGTTTTCAGCCACCTGCAGCTGTTTCAGTTTCACTTAATGACTATGATTCTACCTGATGTCAAACTGATGATCATTAGCTCTTGTTTGGTAACATCAGTTAAATATACTACACCTGAGGATAATCCTACAGAGTACCTGAATTTGTGTATGCGTGCCTTTGAAAGTTTAAATTTTCCGAAGAGTTCTGTGATTACAGATTTTTTCACACCTATACATGTAAAGCCATAGGCAGCCATTTAAACACCCCCTTCCCTCCCCCTGAAAGAGACAGAGCTCCTACAGTGATTAGGGCTCCAGCACAGAGCTGAGACCGAGTAGCCAACACCCACAGCTACACTTGAACAGAACAGTTACCATGGTGAAGTCTGTAGGTAGCATCTGTTACATTAGCTGTGCTACTTGAGGAAAATTGCAGGCAGGAAAGCCTGGCAGCAGCCGCTGTCACAACACCTGTGACATTCCTGAGCAGACAAGAGGAGCCAAATCTGTCAGGTTAGGAAAACTTCAGTGTTTAACAGGCTGTGTCTCAAAGCTAAAGTCAGTGCATTGTTTGAATCTTTAAAAGAAAAGCTGCGGGATGCAGAAAATTGTGCAAAAGTCTTCAAGTCTTAAAAGTGAACACAGAGGGCTTCTTACTCTGACTGTTTAACTTTTGGTTTCTTATTGTGTCAATGTATCAGATTATAGATCATAGGCACTAGAACAAATACACATACATATTAATCATGATCCATAAACTGATACAAAAGTGATGGTGCTTTTTTGTCCCTGTTATTTGGAGGTCATTTCTCTGGATCTTTTATTTCCTCAGTTTGTGGACAGTTAGCCCTCACTGCACCTTAGCTGTAACCTTTTATTCTCCTTTCATATGTGGTTAACAAATTAACCCTGTGGTGCATAGTGGTCACTATTTTTATTCTTCTTAGAGCCTGAAAAAATGTTTTCATTTTATGTTCCAAACATTTATTTATATAGATAGATAGATAGATAGATAGATAGATAGATAGATAAATGCATTACAAAAAGTTAAAGAAAAATATTTGAGGGTAAAAAAAAAGCTTTTAAACTATGAATTATTCAGTGTTAAAATTGATTAAAGAGAGTAAAAACGTTTCGTAGAGTATTAAAAAGATTATTCATGAAAGTGCCAAAAAGAAAAAAAGGAACAAAATCAAACAAAACAAGTCATATTTACAATAAGTTCACACTGTTTTATGTTGAATGCTCAGGAACAAAATATTTGAAAAAAAATGGAAAACTTTTTTTCATGCTTTAAGACAAATAAAACACTCAAGGGAAAAATCCTGACACTGACTTTTATAATTCATGCATCAGAGGGTTAATCTGTTCTGTTTGGTAAAACAATTTATCTGCCAAAATGGCCCCAGGAAGATTGTTTCTATTCACTTTACTGACATTTGGGAACATTTATTTTCCTTATTACTCATTTTAACAGTGTCCAGTAAGCTCTGCTGTCCTTGGTGGGTGAGTAGAGACATTGCTACACAAAGCAGGAAACATCTCATGGATGCACTGGGACACATCATCATTTATGTGATCAGGGGTGATTGGGTATTTCAGGCCTCACATCAGACACGTCACCCAGGGGACCCAGCAGATGTTGATCAGGCTTTGACTTGTGTCCCAATAACCCATAGAACTCATGGATCAGCCAAGAATTTCAGCTCCAAAGCTTCAACAATTAGTGTCCTCAGTTCACAAACACTTGACGAGTGTTGTTAAAGAAAAGGTGGTGTAACACAGTGGGAAAAATGACCCTGTCCCAGCTTTTTAGGAATGTTTTGCACAAATCAGATTAAAAAAAATTATGCAAAAAATATGTGCAAAAATAAAATAAAGTTTGTAAGTTTGAACAATAATTATCTTGTTTTTGTAGTGAGTGTCGATCCAGTTAGTAGGTTGTTGTCTGACTCAGCTCATGGTCAGATTTTTTAAACTGCATGTAAACATACTGAATCAGTGGTTCAACAAGCAGAAGCTAAACTCTCTGAACTCAGCTTTATAATGGTGGATGATGTATGACTGTGTGTGCTGGTGTGTTGCATCACTGTCAGCAGGTGTTTTGCAGCATTCACCAAGACAGATTTTTCCCCAGGACCTTAAAGCGTCCTCTTATCTAGAGAGACAAACTGGAAGCTCTGCAGAAAGATGGCAGATCTCTGAGTTATGTCATCTTAAGACACGCACAGGGAGAATCTGCTCATAATTAACAAGATGAAAATCAACAGGCCTGATGGGAGAGCTTGTTGTGCAGGTTTGCTCTGAGCCCGGGTAACAATCTGTGGCTCAGACACCCATGATGGCGGCACTCAGCAAACAGCTGAGGCTCTTCAGGCTATACACACAGATCTCATCATATTACCAAGCCATGAGGTGTGAAAAGCGGCCACACTTGACAGTTTAAAAGAAACTTCCTCATCGTCTGTGTCTCTCACAAGCTGAGCCACCCGGCTTCTCTCCCTGGCAGAACAAAAGCAGCCCCCGTCTCCTTCAATCTGCTGGAGCTGCCGGGGGAGAGACTGACAGACAGTCTGGCACTGCGTGTCCTCAAGTGGAGAAGAAGTTCATTACCCTGACTGCGGCCCAGCCGTCCATCAGACGGGGGGACAGCTCCAGGGATTAACTTCTTTGCTCATGGGCTTCTATCACCGTGAGGGAATCCTGCAGCGTCATTTCCACATCTGGGGCTCATCTGTCAGCACACACGTCTTCTTTTGTGTGTCATACTGCTCTCTTCATTTGCATTTTGAGCAATAAATCACCTTAACCTGACAGAAATACAGAGAGAGTGCCAGGCAGTCTCTTTACAGCTGAGCGTCCTGGGCGTGGCGATAAAGGTTTGCAGGAGTACGTCTGAGGCCTCGTCGACGCCGCGTTGGTGTCAGCAGCAGGTGCGGGAACTTTCTGTGTCTTCATTTCTCTGCAGAAAAAGCAGAACGCGGAGCCTGTCGTCATTGTTATTCCAGTCAGAGCGGCTGACAAACAGCCGTCTCCAGAAGCCCGCTGCACATAATGAGATGTGAGGTATAATAAGCAGAGCTGGCACGAGGCAATTTCAAAATCCGCAGTCTGATGGGTTTTTTTCCTCCCTTTGTGCTTTTCATTGTGTTTTTTTTCTTTTTTTGTTTTATGCATCCCGTCTCCCTCTTCCTGCCTCCTCCTTATGTGTGCCAAACACTGTTTCCATGACATGAGCGTCCCACAGCTCTTCAGGGATTGAGAGATCAATGAGATGCTCTCTCCTCAGATTATTTCTCACTCAGAGGAAGAGGAGAGCTTTTTCTTGCCTGTATTCTTCTCCCTCTTATTCTCCTCCTGCCGCTGAAATATGATGTTATTATTCGCTGCCGAGATCGGGCTGAACAGATCTGATGTCGTCTGATAAAGAGGTGAACCCTGGGAGCTGGGTTCTTCACTTGTTGAGGAGATTCTTTCAAGTGCAACAAATAGAAAGAAAACCTCAACAACCTGTTCACTCACACATACAGAAAATATGTGGTTTAAAAAGACAGCAGACCGAAAAACAGCTAACCTGTTTCTCCAGCTGCAAGGTCAGCTGTGAATCCTGGAGTTGGTGTTTACTGGTTGGGATGTGATCACATCCTCAGTGTTTGGAGATGGTCTGCTGTCAGAGAAGAGAATCATCAGCTTTAATACCTCGGTAGAAAAACATTTCTGCAGCAGGAATGTGACATCCAATCAGAACAACACTGTAAAGATTTCTGGGCGCGAGGGCAAGGGTAGAAATCAGCTTTTAAAACAAAACAAAAAACATAAGAAAGGAAAGATCCTGCCTAGGGTTGTCAAAAGTAATGATACTCTAAAAAGTATTGATGCCTGAGGTGAATTCAGCTTTTCAGTTGTGTGATGTTCATTTTAAATGAACTTCTACAGTTTAATTCCTCAAAATATTGCTCTAATTGTTGCTTCGTTAGTGTTTTTACCTCAAACAACCAAAAATGTTGCAATTGTGGTGACTTTGTTAAATTTTGATCTTTTGATTATTAGCAAGTTACATGAATAATACCTCATTAAAATGGTGTCAAATTGTGTTATAACTTATATTTGGGTAAATTATTTTGTATTTACTTGCACTAAGTGAAAACGTGATTGTCTTGTTTCTTTCATTTTCTGGTCATTTTATTTTTTTATTTCCTTGATTATTTATCCAGATTTCTGTTTTTCATGTTAATGAATTTTTTATGCCTTTTTTTTTAGAATTCCTCAGTGTTTTTTTGAATTCCCTTCAGTATCGGGAGTCATCATGTTGACCTTTTATATCTGTCTGACTTTCTCCTCACTGTTGTTGTTTATTGCTTTTATAAAGAGATTACAAAGTACCAATCAAATGAAGCCATGTTTTCAGTGAGCTCTGTGTTTGATAAAGAAGAGACTCTCTTCAGACATGTGACCTTCTGAGCACAAAGTGTTTCCCCCTCCTCCTTTAATGATGGTGGGGCTCATCATGACTGCTGGCTCCCAGCTGCAGGGCTATTATCTTTCATGGAAACTGATGTCCCTCCAAATAACATCTAGCAGCACACACATGCTTGTGTGTGTGTGTGTGTGTGTGTGTGTATGTGTCTGGGTAAATGAGAGTGTATGTAAGGGAGGTTGGGATGACAGACTCACGTTACCACCCTGCTATCGACCACCATGCCGCTGTCTTCCTGTGGTGGACACAACATTAATAAAGCTTTCACACGGAATCGTCTCTCAGATCAGAATGAGAGAAATAGAAAAGGGGGGGGGGGCTTCCCTAGTTTATCATGTGGGGGACATCTGTACCTGAGTCATCATCACCCCAAGAGATAAAAAACCCAAACTATTTTTTTCTAATGTGGGTCACAGATGATGTTTGTGATCACCCTACGGTAACATGTTGAAAAGTTTCACATTGTCTTTGTGTCACACGATGAAAAAGGATTTTTGTGGGTAGTAAATGTAAACCATACAAATTGTCTAAATCATACTAAAATAATTTAGGTCAGCAAATGAACAGTATTATAATGGGTACATTTGGCCTTCTTTAGCTATTTTTTAACCATTAAAATCTCTAGACAAATAAAATTGGGTGCACTGAAAAAAAGGAGACCGACCCTTTGTTTCATTTATCTAAATGAATTTAGCACATTGTACACAGACATTTCATGTTCCAAGACAAAATATATTTGTTTTATGTAGAATGTAGAACAAACAGTGTACTTCAACTTGTTAAGCTTGTGTTGACATGAAATGACTGAATCAAGAAAATGCATCATATATATTTTTTTTTAATATCCCCTGCAAACGAGTGCCGTGAAATGCCTTTTTCTCTGTGGCACAGAGTGGCTGACTATGCTTTACAGCGTTGACTGGCTGTCAATGCCCAGGGTGGAGACCGCCACCCCCTGCTGGCGTCATTGCTCGTATTGGGCCAATGAGGCTTTGTGAAGCTTTGAAGTATTTTTTCAAAGCTTGCTTCAAAACCAGAGACTTCAGTGACACACAGCACACGAGCAGGACAACGAGTGGTCAATAAAATTAAGTGCAGTCAACACGTGTTACTGGTTCATGGATTGTTCGGGATTTGATTTGCCTGCACATTCCTGTTCTAGAACGCCAAAAGATTACATGGTTTCAAGAGTGACTGGGTTTGAGCTTTTTATGTTTTGTCTTGTTTTTAAAATATTTTGGGGGGCTTTTCATGCCTTTTAAGTGTTAAGGGAGGGAAATAGAAAGAAAAGGGAAGGAGAATTTAAAGATACTTTCCCACACTCGATTCGATCTTGTATCACGCGATCGAGAGCAGTGCCGACCTTGATCCTTACAATATTTAATTTCTCAATCCTGCCATCCTCGAGTTCCTGCTCGCTGATGAGACATCTGGAGATACCCGGTTGCCGGAGTGGAGTGCCCGGAGGCGCGGTGCAGCGCTCCATCACACCGGCTCACCAGATTCCGCGACCTAATTCCGAGGTCAGAGAGTCCTCCGCACCCAAGTTTAGGGTGGTGACGGTATTACACCGGAAGAGGAGCCCTCTACTGGATCGGTTTCGAAACGGGGTAAACTTCCCAGTTGCGAACCAGACAAAAGTTTTGAGTTATCCGTTTCATTCAGGGCGGACGAGCAAGAGAGACAGATGCCGGGGGCTTAAATTTGCAAGTTACTATAAGGAGCTGAAACAGTTCCAACATGGGGCTGCTGTATTTGTTGAGTCAGTCAGTGAGCCAGTCTTATGAGGCTACCGTTTTTGCTTT
>RPOG01004890.1:0-16745 GCA_008086565.1 Thalassoma bifasciatum
TCCAGTCACCAATGAAGTGAAAAAACCTTTTTTATCAGTATTTCAGAGAAATCTACAAACTTTTCCACTTGGTCACAAATGTCATTTGGGCTCCTCTGGCTGATGCAGTTTCCTGTTTCCTGTTTTATTCTCTTCACTTTAAAATAAAAGTCTAATGTTACGGTTGCACCACCCTGACATTTGACAAGGTGAAAATAACAGGACAAAAGTTTTTTACATTTCTCAACAGCTTCAAAATTCTTTTTATTTGCAAAGAATGTTTTATTTAAAAAGGTTCAAGCATAAAATAATGCCACTGTGTTTTTAATTTCCATTTACAATAACTGACATTCAATTTTTAGAGTTTAATTACTGTGGATACTTGTCAGGACGGTTGCTCCACCTGACATTTTGGGGGTTTGAGGAACCAAAACATAAAAAAACATGTTATATTTAAATAGTTTAAAGATGTGTTCAAATAACACAGGTTTCATAGAATAAAGAAATACATGTGATGAAATACTCAATTCATGATGGAAGGAAATATTACACTCGGACACAAAAAAAGGGACGTCACGTCATTGACCCACATACATGAAAACATAAAGAGCTACAGCTGCATCCATCTCAGCCAGTGTTTTTAAACTGTTGTTTTCTCTTCAGATGAACCGAAATGAGTTGGTAACACATGTAGCTTTGCTTTAATTAGTACACAGCACTGTTTTCAAAGCAGAGTTGGATGATCTTGACCAGAAGTCCTTTAAATAACGCACAGTTACATGTGATATTCTCAACAGAGGTGTGATACTGTCCTGTAACTTTAGTTAAATTACATAATTCCTCTCTGGTTGGGTATCACAGGTTCCAGATGGCAGATATTCATCATTTGAATGTGTGTGCATGTAAAGTCCACACTCACACATCTGATTGTGTCGGCTGTGCCACTTTTCTGGTGTTTGTCTGTGAGCCAGCAGCAGCAGCCGCCTCCCTCGAGACCTGCCCTGGCTCTTTCCCAGACCAGACTTCAACGACTCTCTCAGAGTTTGCACAATACTTACCCTGCACTGGAATGTTGTTTTCTTTCTCTTCTTCTCCCTCTCTCTCTCTTTTTTTAAAACTTCAGTCCCTGAAGTCAGAAAGTAGCACTGTCTCTACCTCTACATTTTCTCTCTTGGATACCTGAATTTGCACTTTTTCACCTCAATTGACCCGAATGCTGCTCTGAGCCTCTCCCTGCTTATACAGTCTGAGAGTAATTATGCATTAATTCAATTTTAGCCTATCTCATATGCATGGAATATGTTCAGTGACTGCATACTGAGCCTTCAGGCTGCAGAGAGCTTGATAATGCAGAAGGTTGAAACTGCTCAAGTGAACATAGAAACTTTACTTGTTTAGATGTCAAATGCAGATATGTTACTACAAAGACTCAAAAAGAAACTTAATACCTGGATTTTATCTTACAAATTTAACAAATCTGATATGGCTGAACGATTTTGTAAAAAGATCTAATTGTGATTTTTCTGGCAGATGTTGCGATTGCAATTCAATTCAGGATTTTCCAGTGAAGTTTTCACAATGTACAGAAACATTTACAAACTTGACAGAAAATTACATCAAACCATCAAAAGCTTTTACTCCAATGTAAGGATGAAAACTGAAGGTAAGAATTGTTTCTAACTTTAAGATAAAAAAGACTCTATTTTAAGATATAAAGTGGAAATTTTGAGAAGTAAAGACAAAATTCAGAGAAAAAAAGTCAAAATTTTGAGATAAGAGTCCAAATTTTAAGAAATCAATTTAACATTATGTGAAAAAAGTGTAAACTTTCACATTTAAGGTCAAAATTTTGAGATAAAGATGAAGATCTCAGATAAAAAGTCAAAATTTCCAGATAAAATGTCAACATTTTGAAATGAAACAGAGAAATTTTGATGTGAAAAGTCAAAATTTTAAGTCCAAATTTGGAGACATAAAGACAACATTATTAAATAAAAGGCAAAATTTTGAGAAAAAAAAGATTTTAAGATAAATAGTCAAATTTCTGACCTTGAAATACAATTCTTTCAATTTATAAACTGGACTTTTTTAATTGCATTTTTAGTTTTAATAACTGAAAAACAAAAAGAGCTATCTATACCTCTTGACTTTTAAAAATGATGTTGTGCAAAATATCCTTTTAAGTGTTAAGTGAAAGAAGATCAAATATGAAACAATTTAGTAAAGACTAAGTTCAAAAAACGATAATAAAAAATAAATAAATTCAACAATCCCAAGGAAAAAGAGGATCTTTAGTTTATTTTTAGTCTCAAAGGATGTTTGTGTAAAACAAGTAACAACAGATCCTGGGTCAGTCAGGGGCAAAAAAAATTGCAGCTTTGGCGATGACATGATCACGATGTCTGAAATTGTGATTTTGATCAGAAAACGATTAATTGTTCAGCCCTTAAATCTGAAACAGTTGGAAAGCCTCTTTAAATTTAAAGGTAAATGCATTTGAGTATGTGAACTGCATCCATGAAATATTTGCCAAATCTTCTCTGCCAATGCCAATCAGCTTATTCTGCACTTACTTCGACACAAATTTCTCTCTAAGTTTATAAAAAGGTCTTGAATTTTAACCACCCATCAGCTTCATTAAAACTTCCCCCTTCCTGTGGCCCTGCTTAAAAACTCTTCTTGACTGTTGAGACTTTGAAGCGCTAATGAGGGAACCTTAACTCTGCAGCCGGGGCATTGTTTTGACATTATCATCTGTTTTATTCATCGCCTGTTCCAAGTCAAACCTGGCTGTGAATCAGCCGTGAGAGGTGAGCTTATAATGAGGTCGTTTGGCTGTCGCATTAGTCGTCGCTGTCTGTCAACACGGCCGCTGAAAGAGCCCGTACAGTCCATGATTTCCGTTTGTTTACTGAAAGACGACTTAAGGCTGGAGGGAAACTAAAGAGGAGGGCGCGTGTGGTGATAGTGTGTGCACAGATTGCGAGCCGCTGAATTCACCCACTCTGTGTCCTTTTGATGGTCTCATTTGGCTGCGTAAACACAAACGATGGCAAAAAGAGGAGTTAAGAATGTACAGTGGAAGATTTCTACAATCTGTGAGGTGGAAAGCACTTACTCAGCAGCAAAAAAGTTTCACTGATTCAAACAGAAAACACAATTAATTCTTCGCTCTACAGAAAAAATTGCACTTGCAGCCTCATCGACTGTGTTCAGTCACGTTTTTCTTGATGTGCTCCAAAACTGCGGATTACAGTCTTTCATATCACTCCTGGAAATCTGTAATCTCTCCTTTCTCCAGGGGGGAGGAATGCCAAAAACAAGACCCAGAAGCTCCTCGAATAATCACACGCTTTTCTACTGTCATTCTGCAAATATTCCCCTTCAGCAGTGGTGTGCACAGAGGGGGGCAGGAGGACTGGCCAAATAGTTTAAAAACATGCCCCATAATGCCCTCCTGGGAGCTAAAACACACAATTAACTGCAATCTCTGTAGCCAAAAACCACAACAGTTCCCTCTTAGGATCCAAGATGTGCACAAGATTAATCTCTTGGGAGCCAAAACACACATTCTGAAGTGCCTCTTGGGAGCCAAAACATGCACTTTAGTACCCTTCTGGTTTGCAAAACACACTAAACTGCCTACTTGGGAGCCAAAATGGGCACTAGAATGGCCTAAACTGGGGTAAAATGGGCTCTAAGGTTTCAACTTAGGCAAATTGGGCTCTTAAGTGTCCTCAACAGGGTCAAAAAGTGTGTTATAATTACCCTCTTGGGAATGCAAATGTGTGATTTAGTGACCTCAATGGAGACAAAACACACAGTCTAAAGGGTCCTTTTTGGAGCCAAAACATGTGCTACAGTACCCTTCTGGTTTGCAAAACACATTAAACTGCCTACTTGGGAGCCAAATGGGCACTAGAATGGCCTAAACTGGGGTAAAATGGGCTCTAAGGTTTCAATTTAGGCAAATTGGGCTCTTAAGTGTCCTCAACAGGGTCAAAAAGTGTGTTATAATTACCCTCTTGGGAGTCCAAATGTGTGATTTAGTGACCTCAATGGAGACAAAACACACAGTCTAAAGGGTCCTTTTTGAGCCAAAACATTCGCTACAGTACCCTTCTGGTTTGCAAAACACTAAGCTGCCCACTTTGGAGCCAAAATGAGCACTAAAGTGTCCTAAACTGGGCCGAAATAGGCCCTAAGGTTTCAACTGGGGCAAATTGGGCACAAAAGTGTCCTCAACAAGGTAAAAATGCATGCTATAGTACCCTCTTTGGAGCCAAAACACACTTTAGTGCCCTCTTGGGAGTCCAAATGTGTGCCTTTGTGACCTCTATGGAGACAAAAACACACACTGTGTTTTGCTTTTGGGAGCCAAAATGTGCGCAATAGTGCTCTTTTGGTTTCCAAAGCACACTAAGCAAAAATGGGCACCAAAGTGTCCTAAACTGGGCCAAAATGGGCACTAAGGTTTCAACTGGGGCAAATAGGGCACTTATGGGTCCTGAACAGGGTCAAAATGCGTGCTATAGTCCATCTTGGGAGCCAAAACACACTTGAAGGTCCTTTTGGGAGTCCAAATGTGTCCCTTAGCGATCTCTATAGAGATAAAACAAACTACGGTGTGCTTTTGGGAGCCAAAATGTGCACTATAGTGCCCTTTTTGTTTCCAAAACAAACTAAGCTGCCTAATTTGGAGCCAAAATGGGCACTGAAGTGTCCTCATCAGGGTCAAAATGCATGCTATAGTACCTTCATTGGAGTCAGAACACACCTTAGTGCCCTCTTGGGAGTCCAAATGTGTGCTTAAGTGACTTAAATGGAGACCAAACATAGTCTAAAGTGTCCTTTTGGGAGCCAAAATGTGTGCTGAATTGCTCTCCTGTGATCCAACTTGAGCTAAAGTGTCCCATTAGGTGGGAAAAAACCCTTAAATAACACCTAGGGAGCCAAAATATGTGCCCTGTTGGTTTGTAAAACACACTAAGGTGCCTTCTTTGGAGCCAAAACACTCTTGAGTGTCCTTTTCGGAGCCAAAATGTGTGCTGAAGTGCTCTCTTATGATCCAGCTTGAGCCTCAGTATCCAGTTGGGTGGAAAAAACACTGAAATAACATCCAGGGAGCCAAAATGTGCGCTATAGTGGCCTCATGGGAATCAAAAATACACAATACTGCCACCTTTGCTGGTGAAAATATGATAAAATACATGATTATTGTCTTTAAGTTTTACTCCTGCCCTTCAGAAAGTCTGTGCACGCCACTGCTCCATGGTTAAACCAGTTTATTTTATATCAGGCATGTTCAAAGTCCATTCACATTTGACCCCGGCTTTCTACGTCTGAAACTTAAGAACTCTTACAGGTGAAACGTTTTAATAACTGAAATTATTTTGATGTACATTTGTGCCACATTAGAGGACACACAGCTATATAAAATATGTTTATACACATATTTCTCTAAAATCGCCCCCTGATTGAGAACATTTTCTTTGAGGAGGAGAGCTGATGTTTACACTAACTAACCACAGTATATCCAGTAACATATCGTCAAAGTTGTAAGAGAAGTGGCTCAAAAAAGACAAAGCTATGTTATGATTTAGACTCAATCAGACAAACACTGCTTTTTAAATCCTTTACATAAACACAGGAGTCCAAGAAAAGTTTCGTCTCTGGGCTGTAAAGTCTCTCTGTAAAGTGTAGAAACTGAAATAAACACTCCACAAACATCAGCCGCCCTCCAGCTTGTAGTAAACAGAGGAGCTCTGGGGTGGCGTGCTCGCTCAGAGTCAGCTGGGCTTGTTTTTGATCTTTACGAGGAGGAAGATGCCAGAATTTAAAAGCACTGATTGATTCAAAGCCTGTGGAAGAAAAGATGGATTCTCTCTGGGAGCAGCTAAACCCATTAAGAAGAAAAAGCTCCACACAACAGATAAATGCCCAGCCAAGCTTACAATTAAGATTTATAAGCTTGAGAAGATTCATGTGTTTGAGTTCCTTTATTTGGTTACACAGCAACGTGTAAATCATACCATTAAAGCTAACTGGATCTCCACCAAAGGCTGCGCGGAGACAAATCGTCAGAAGAGTGAAACAAAACCCCAACTCCTGACTCCGCTTTGAGAGCGATGTGCCGAGAAATGCGTAGTGGTGAGTGAGACGGTATGTAATCTTCAGAGTTTCCCCCACGAGAGTTACTTTCACAATCCAAACAAGTCACCGCGCCGACGACACACAGACCACCAAAGACGCCAGACGAGAGAGAAGAGGTGAGAGGAGGCGCTGAGTTTGTGTTCGCTGTGTCAGCTTAGTGAAAACACTTTGGGAAAAACCTACAATCTCATACATGACAGCAAAAAAAAGACCTGCTGTTAAACCCTGAAGAGAAACTCAGTTATAAGACAATGAAGTGAAAGTTTTCACCAGATGGTAAATATATCCCATCACTTTGAAATGTAATCACCGGATCAAATGTGTGGCTTAGGGCTGAACGATTTTAGAAAAAGATCAAATTGCGATTTTTCTGGCAGATTTCAATTCAACTCATGATTTTCTCAAGTTTTCACAATGTACAGAAACATTTATGAACTTGACAGAAAATTACATCAAACCATCAAAAGCTTTTAATCTAATGTAAGGATGAAAACTGACGGTAAAAATTGTTTCTAACTCTTAGATAAAAGGTCAATATTTAAGGATAAAAAGTGGAAATTGTGAGAAGTAAAGACAAAATTCTGAGAAAAAAAATATCAAAATTTTGAGATAAGAGTCCAAATTTAAAGAAATCTATTTAACATCATGAGAAAAAGTCTAAACTTTCACATTAAAAGTCCAGATTTTGAGATAAAGACAAAAGTCTCAGATTAAAAAGTCAAAATTTTCAGATTAAACGTCAACATTTTGAAATAAAGAGTAGAAATTTTGTTGTAAAAAAAAAAATTAAATTTTGAAAAGTAAAGGCAACATTATTAAATACAATGCAAAATTTTGAGCCAAAAATATCAAATTTCTGACCTTCAAATACAATTCTTTTTTTCTAAACTGGACTTTTTAATCATATCTTAAGTTATAACAACTGAATAACAAAAAGAGCTATCTTTGACTGTTCACTTTTAAAAATGCAAAATATCTTTAATTGTGTTAAATGAAAAAAGAGAAAATACAAAACAATTTAAAAAGACTGAGTTTAAAAAAAAAAAAATTCAACAATCCCAAGGTTAAAAATGATCTTTCCTAACAGTTTTACACTTAGAGGACGTGTGTGTGTAGAACAAGTGACAGCAGATTCTGGGTCAGTCAGGAGCAAAAAAAAATGCTGCTTTGTTGATCACATGATCATGATGACTGAAATTGTGATTTTGATCAGAAAAGCATCGATTGTTCAGCCTTATTGGGGCTTTTATTGTGGTAAACATCCATCAGCAGTGACAGTTACACCACACGAGTATTTAAGCTTGTACTCAGCTGTAGCCATGAAACTCTGAAAAATGATCAAGCAGCACAGGGTTTTATTTGGGGGCTATTGATCATAAAATAAAAGGTACAATGATACATAAGACGGCCTTAAAAAAGCTGGAAATGTTCCCACAGTGCTCATGCTGCATCAAGGACTCATCCATATTTATGAGACACAAGAACGACTGAGTGTAATGGACTGAATCCACTGTGATGTACTAAGTGGTTAGACGGCTGTGTGTGTGTGTGTGTGTGTGTGTGTGTGTGTGTGTGAAGGAGGGTAGAGAGAAAGATGTGTGAGCTATAGAGTTTGTAGCAGCTATTGTGTACATCAGGGGAGTTTAAAGTTTTGATTTTTTGCGGGTCAGCGTCTCTTTCTGACACATTTATTAACCGTGACAGTGACACACGAACACTTCACCTGTGAACTGTTTCTTTCTCTGTCACAAAGTAAAAATGATGAAACCAAACCTCAGGTGTCTCTTGATACCAGATGATCAGTGGTTCTGTTTTCTGCAGTGTTACGTGCTGCGTAAACATCAGAAAAAGTGGCGATATGGGGAATATATGAATGAATACATGAAATATATTTGTGATTTTTCAGATCTAAGTTTTCATCTCAGAAACCACAGATTCATGGTGCTGCTTGTCGGGGCTGAAGTTGTCACATAGTCTCATTGAGTGACGCTGACCAATCAGGAGGCTTCTTGAATCTTTCAGAGGAAGCCCCACCCACGAGAACCACGAAGAAACGCAAACAAAACTTCATGAAACGTGAAAGCAAAATCTGGAAGTGAATGGTCTTAAATTCATTATTTTTGTTTGCATAATATTGACACACATTTCTCTCCGTATTCTTGGTCAGCGGGACAGCTGAGTCAGCTACGTAATAGCGTGACGCATAGCAGAGTGACACGGTGTACCCCACAAATAAATCCAGTGAAGAAGAAGAATGTGACACAGTAAACGTGCAACGCTATTTTCAAAAACTAAAAGAAAGTTATCTTCCCAAAATTGACTGGAAATTTAAACAGCAGAGTTACATGTGTTGTTCTTTATTACCACTGTTGACAGGAAGTGACGATTCTTTCAACCAATCAACAGACTACAGTGATTGTTGCTCCACCTTCTTGAGTTGAATTGATATGTCTGACACACCAACAGAAGGGAACCAAAAGGTGGGATGGTAGCAGTTGGTAAATAACAGACCTGTTCTGATTTAAGTCTTAGGAAAATGCTTGTTTTACTGAGACAAACCAAACTCAACCACTTGGTGGAAATGGGGCTGATTTCAGGATCAGGGTATTATAGGGATTGTTTTCATATTTGGCGTACTTTGACCCGCAAACAACATTAGTAGTCCCAAGTATTTCTTGTTCTGAACTATATGAGGCATCATTTTTGCTTTTTCTGACCATCTCATAACTGTAAAGGTAGGGTCTGCTGGATTTACCCTAAAAATAAAATGTCAACTTTAGTTTGTCAGCGCTTGTGTTTACAAACAGTAACGGAAATTCCTGCAGACCCCACCTTTACTTTTGTCTTGTATCCTCTAATGTGGATTTTGAACTCTCACATTTTCACATCATGATAAAAATATTCATTTAAAGACGTCAGCTTTAAGAGTAGATTAGTTCCTGCCGAATGTAGCTTTAGCTTTATACACATTTCCTTTGCACAGTCCAAATGTAGTTTAGTGAGATGCTGCTGGATAAACTTTGTGGGTTTTTTGTGGACTTGATGGAAAATGTAAATGTTCACATAATGTAGCAGATTTTTTCCAATTTCATATCTAAAACATTGTGAAATGAAAGCAGAGGCCTTGTGGCTTTTTTTTATACCACTAAAGTTAGCATCTGTCCTTAAAAATCTAACAGGTTATCAAAGTACTCACTGCTCAACCCCAAACAGGAGTCAACAAAATCAATCCGCACAGTTCCTGTAGAAAGTGTTGATGTTTTTTTTAATAATCTGACAGGACAGAAATTTGCAGATCATGTTCAACTCTCTGGTAAACAAACATTTGCTCAGTTTGGTCTGATCACTGCTTTAATGTTCTGGATAGACTCACATCCTTTTTATTTTCTCTAGTAACAAAGCTCAGACACTCAGCTGTCACCGTGTCCGTCTTTATAAAGTCAAATCTTACAAAGCGGGAAGAACTTCACTCCAAATTGAAGCAAATGGTTTCCTGTCTGTTGAACTGGCACTTTTGAGAGAACATATTTGATGCTGCTGAATTGTAGATTTCTCTCCCAAAACAGAAGTTTTATAGAGCAGCTAATGAAAGTTAAACTTGTGGAAAAGCTCCTTTAAACCCGAGTGACAAGCAGTGAAATCATTTTGGCGGAGTCTGCGGACAGAAGCTGAAATTTGGTAGAAATTGGGGAATTATGTGGAAGAAGTCAGGCGTGACACCGAGCGGCTTTTCTGGTTGGCATGTGCCATCAGCCATACACACACACACAGTGTTACAAACGGCAACTCAGAAGCTGCCATTGTCACACAGGTAGTGTCACTTCACATTACCGGCCCCGTCCTGCAATCTGACTTACAACCAAAGACTGTTTAAGCTGAAAGAGACTTGTTCCGCACCATCAGCAGCCATGACTAAGTGAAGAGATTAGTCAGCGCGGCGCTAACGGTGCTCGGAGGTGGGAACGTCTGAATGGCTGGAGGAGACGTTTGAAGGTCATCACTTTAAATCCCTGGATGAGCTGAGAGAATCTGAGGAGAGGAGGTGCAGCTTGCTTTTCATTTAATGCTGTCAGGGCGTCCTTCAACAACGTGCTCCACCGCCCCTCACAGCCTCAATGCTCGTGCTCTGAACATAATCCCAACTGTCTTGTTTGTGATNGTTACAAACGGCAACTCAGAAGCTGCCATTGTCACACAGGTAGTGTCACTTCACATTACCGGCCCCGTCCTGCAATCTGACTTACAACCAAAGACTGTTTAAGCTGAAAGAGACTTGTTCCGCACCATCAGCAGCCATGACTAAGTGAAGAGATTAGTCAGCGCGGCGCTAACGGTGCTCGGAGGTGGGAACGTCTGAATGGCTGGAGGAGACGTTTGAAGGTCATCACTTTAAATCCCTGGATGAGCTGAGAGAATCTGAGGAGAGGAGGTGCAGCTTGCTTTTCATTTAACCCCTCAACATCCACCCGATTCTGGCCTTTTTACCATGCTAAGTTTCAGAGCTTATAACTGTAGAACTGTAAAGTCAAAGTTCATCAGTGACACCTTAATTTAAAGGATTAAAGTCTCTAGTTTCAGAAAATGTCGTGTTTTTACATGTGGCTAAAGTCCACATTAGGATAAATGCAGCTGAAACACCTTTTTTTCCTCTTCAATTTTTGTAACCAATTTTTGAACATAATTAACTTCAAGATGCTTCATGTCAGACGTAAAACATTCACCACATCACTTCTACACCTTCTCATCTACATCTGGGTGAAGTTTGAGTTTTTTAGGTAAAATTTTTATAGGAGTTAGTGAGCTTTTAGTCTCAGGTGAGCAACACTAGCAGATGCGCTCCATTCACCACAGTCTAGTGTGACAAAATCATGCAAACAAAACCAGCTGTATCAGTGCTCAGTGTCTTCTTTGTGGTCAACTTTGGTCTCTCTGTGAAAAGGTGCGCTAAAAACCATGCTCCTTTTGCACATCAATATAAAGGATTAGGCGCAGCAAAATACATTTTTTTGGAAATCTATCCAGCTACAGCAGGCTTCGTGTGAGAGTTAAGGCTGTTGGTTACTGTACATGTGATTTTCAGGGCCGATAGCTGAGAAAAGAGCCCGTTAGGAGGCTTTTAGGCAGCTATAGCAAACACTGCTGCCACTTCCTGTATAAATCAGGCTCTCCTGGAATCAATTCTCCATGTATTGAGATGGAGACTTTTGTCTTGTAGTGAGAAGTCTGAGGAAATCAAACACACCCAGTTTTGTCAGATTGACATTGAGGAGGAAATGCTTTAAGACTGTGAAGCTGCTGTTATTGATGAGAACGGACACGACAGACAGACAAACAACGGACTTTACAGGAGAAATTTCCCCACTTGGAATAATTTGATGAAACAACACTTTTGATATGTTTGAACTCTGGATTCCTCTGGTGGAAAGGAGAGTGAATATTCAGGGTACAGCCTATGGACGCGTCGTAATGACCTGAAAACAGCTCGGACCTTCCATTTGTTGTGATCGCCATTTGAGCGATTCTTTCACTAATTACGTTTTGTTGGTGAAGAAAACTGTAAAAGGAAACCTAGCGGCTGAAGTATGAAGAAACTAAGCTTTCTGTTGTTTGACGAAGGCGTGACTGTTTATACTTTGATGACATCAGAGGAACAGCAAATGGCTCGCCAGCGCCACAGTGGGAACTAAGAGGTTAATGCTGTCAGGGCGTCCTTCAACAACGTGCTCCACCGCCCCTCACAGCCTCAATGCTCGTGCTCTGAACATAATCCCAACTGTCTTGTTTGTGATATTCCCTGAAAAGACCAGTTGAGTGTTTTTTAACAACATTAAATATCTTTACATCACTTTGACCCGGTGGCTGCTGCAGCTCAGAGACTGATACTCGAGTATCATTTCTCTTTATTGCAGAAGTCGATAGAAATCAGGGACTTTGGCTTTTTGGTAACAGACAAATAAAATCCAGCTTTCTCCACATCTGTGTCTCTGTATCATATCTCTCTCTGCCACGGTCGTGTTATCAGGCGAGCCCTGTGCCGTAAAGCAGCTGAAAATCCCATCTCTGCTCTCCTCACGGCTCCAGCTCTCAGACTCAGTTATTCCTCTATTATGTGCCAGGCTCAGCCAGCTCACACTCCCCCCTTCGTAAACGTGCGGCGGGTGGGTAATGAGCTCCTGTCCTCAGCACACTGACTCCTCTCTCGGGGGAAAAACATTGCCTCTTCGTGAATTGGAAACTTAACTTAAGATTTATGTTTTTAGGGCTGAGAGATTTGAATCTTTCGTCCTCAGTTCCCTTCGCATTTTTAACCCGTTTTCTCACCGTGCCTCAGCCTGTTCTGCATTCACGCGCAGTTTTTCTTTTATTACCCCTGAGTTATCACCTTGGCAGTTAGTTTTTCTTTAAGTGTCACTTATCTGATCATTTATGAAGCCTCTGGTATCTCTTTGTATCTATCTGCTAGCTCATAGTGTAACAGCTTAAATGCCCCAGATGTGTCTGTGGTCCAGCCTCGCTCCGTTGCGTCAACTCACACTGGTTGCGTGTTTGGTCCGGCGTGCCACGTGAGTGATAGACCGCAGGAATGGTGAGATCAAGTATTTCCCCTTCCCACTCCATTGATAAGTCTCTCTTCCTTCATGTTGAGCTGTAAAATCTCAAACCTGGTCTGGCTTTGCCCATTTTATCGATTTGTTGTTGTTGTAGTCCAGCTAAATACAAGCTGATTTTGACACAGTTTGTTTTATTTTAAAAGTCACCGACTCATTTTAAATGGTTTCTGTACAGGACTTCCTGTCCTGCTTGATCTTCTCTACAGTAAATTGATGCGTCAGCTCCAAAATCTGGGGAAAATAAGATGATTGTTTAGTGGCTGCAACCCGACTTTTTACTTGTTTTGTCTTATTTTGAAAGTCACCTGGCATTTTCATCTGGTTTCACACACAACTTCCTGTTTCCCTTGATGGAAGTTAGAAGTATGGAAGTTGATGAGTCTATTAAAAGGCCTGCATATTTGATCCAGTTTGATTTTTCTTCTTCTGTTTTTAATTTGCAGTTCCCAAGCAGCCAGAATAATCTTTATTGATCCTCCATGGGGGAAATTTCAATGTCACAGCAGCTCACAAACATTCCAAGTGCAAAAGATGCAACAATAAAATAAAATAATAAAATAGAATAAAGTAGAATAAGAAGAAAAATATAAATAAATAAAATAAAAAATGAGCGAAAAAATTTGCTATAGTAATAATTCTAATTATAATAACAATAATAGCAACAACAACAATAATCATTTTTATTATTATTATCATTACTCCTACTATTATCATTCTTATGATAATAATAAAGACTTAAAATAGTTATTGGAAATATCAATTTAGTAAAAAGTATATAAAAAGCTTGCGCTATTTACAAAGAATAAAAATGTCACTATAAAAAAAAAATGATGGTACAAAGAAAAGGCGCCATGGTCACTGTGTGCCCGACTGATATGGGATTTTTGGGGCCGATATATTGGCCGATATCCCACATATCTGCTAATACATGAAATGAGAACATTGATATACACAGGACATATACTGTACATGAACACAACAACGTTAAAACGCTGTATTATAGTCTTTTATTAGAAAAGAGTGGACGTGTGTATTGACAGGGGCATTTATCTCTCTTTATTTTGCAAAAAAAAAAGAATCTTACACAACATTAGAACGCGATATTACAGTTTTATATTAGTTACACAGACACAGACACACAGGAGCAGGAACGACATGATCTCCACACAAAAAAATAAAAGTTTCTACATCAGCTACTTAATGGCCAATGTCGATTAATCGGCCCCAGCGATTAATCAGTTGGGCTCTACTGTTTAGGGAAAGTAGGTGAATTATTTCGGTCTTTATAGCTAAACAACTGCTCATTTAAACATCTGACTCAAACCTCACAAGGTGATGGACAGAAAGAGAGAGAGGCCGTCACCATTCGCCCTCCATCCTTTCCCAGCAGCCCCAGTCAGGATCAATTTCAGGGGGTGGAAACGCAGAAATGAGGTTGTGTTGGTGGTTCTCTCATCTGGCTCTGATGTACCGCTCACCAAACGCTCGGTGACATCCTCGCAGTCTGTCTCTGACAGGCCTCTAATGCTTTGTCTCCCTCTGAGTGAGTTTTTCTCCTGCATGTCAATTCACTGAGAAATACCTGATGGAGGAGGTGATGAGGAGGCCTCAGGTGTATAAGACGAATATAAAAGATGAAAGCGTGGTGAAAGTATGGGAGGGGAAGGAGGCTTCAGATATTCAGAAAGTTTCTCAGAGGAAATGTGTCTTATACTTAAAATAAGATAAAGGCAACTGATGTTTTCTTTGTTTACAAAAGGTTGGATATTTGTTGTGGGACGAAGATTATTCACTTGATTGACTGAATACCAAACCCACTTCTCCAACAATTTCTTTATTTTTCAGAAAACTGGCACACAGGAGGAAATGTTTCATGCAAAAATCTTTCTCTGTAGCTTTCAGTAAACGTGTCTCTATCCCACTACGAGCACCAGAGGAGTTATTCTTATCTCCGTACAAATCTGGGGCTCACTCCACGCTCCCTTGGGGTTGTGTCTTGGTGGTAGTGGCACCGAGCAGCAGGAGGTGTGTGATATCTCGTCTGGCGCTGTCGCAGGCTGCTATCAAATCAGGAGCAGATGGTTGCAGATGGAGCGCTGCCGCTGCATCTCATCTGAAGGGATCGTTTTCGCCCCAGCATGTGCAGTCAAAAAATAGCAGCAACTCGCTCTGGAATTTTTTTAAGTCTTTGTTTTTGAAGCTTTGTGTGGCTGCTTTTCTCTTTTTTTTTGTCATTAAGAGAAAAACCACAATTTCACAACTGGATTTTGGGCATTTTAGAGGGAATATGGAATTGACTCCATGCAGGCAGGAATCTGTGCTGCATATGTTGTTTTTCTGAATGCTCAACATGTCTTTGTTGTCTTCAAACAGCTCTGAATCTTTCTGTGGCATTTCCTCTGAAAACCAGTATACATAATTCTTTGTGAAGAAAAAGATGAAAAATATTCAAACTAGATATGGCCTTAAACCAGTACCTTGATTCTTTTTGGGTATATCTTGATACACAATATATATCTCAATATTTTGATTTCTCCTGTAAATAAGCATATTAAATGTTCAGCTCAACCCTTTAATTAATAAAATGACACCAGTTTAAAGATTAAAACAGACCTCTTAGTCAGATTTCTTAAATTTGCAGCCAAAAAGGGAAAAATCAGAATCAGGTTAAGTTTAACAAACCTTTCATTCCAAAACATACTTTGTGTGGTTACATATCATTAATTCCAGTAAAATATTTCATTCAGATTTATTCATCTGGCTGGATGTATCATGTAACAGTCTCAATAGATTTCTAATATTACAACCATGAAGCCACTCTCTTAGTGACTTCTGTTTCTGAGCCTGGGCTCTCACTGAAGTTTTGTGGTGTAATGTTAGTTTTACAGCATGCTCTTATTTTGAAGGACACACAGGTTCATAACAGGAAGTTAGCTGAGCAATAGACACAGACATATGAATGCCCTGTGAAACATCTGTGGGAATCTTTAACGAACAACACGACAGTTTGAGGATTCTCCTCCCCCCTCTGTTTACTTTACAGCTCAGAGTTTTAGTTATGTCTGTTCTGAGACGTTTATGTACGTTTTTAATGACGCTGCAAAACATCGCGTTTGTTTCTCTTCTTTATCGTGGAGAGAATCAGGCGAGGATCACACTGGTAGCCCAAATATGAAACTACACTTTAGAACAGGGGTTCCCAAACTTTTCCGCCTGTGACCCCCAAAATAGCAGCGTTAGGGACTGGTGACCCCCTGCTGTGGTACAACACTAATGGGACAATCCAAAAACAGACAAAAACCAACAAAACCCTCCCTGAGGATACTTAATTTAACTGATCGATAGAAAATGTACCGACTAATGTGCACTTTGCTGAGTTCACGGCATCAAACTTGAACAAAGAAATGTGAAAAACAGATAAAACATTTTCTGTTTGCATAATTTTATATTATCTTTCACCCCAATTTTGGCTTTTATTCTCACAATAATGGATAAAATGTTCATGAATTTTTCATAGTTTTCGATTTTGGGACACATTCCATGACCCCCTATCAATGTCTCGCGACCCCCCAAAGGGTCCCGACCCCCACTTTGGGAACCACTGCTTTAGAAAACCAGCCCAAAAATTCACAACATGTGACCGACAAGATGTGGAGGTGCCTTTTTCCCTCGACCTCAAGACATAAACATGCATGCGCAGGAGAGTTTTCTGGACGGGGGAAAACACCAGCAGAGAGTGAAAGAAACGCAACTACGAAGAGAATTACATACTGACATCCTAAAACAGGGGTGTCCAAACTTTTTTCCAAAAGGGCCGTATTGCATACTGTGAGAATGACCAAGGGCCGATGGTTCTTACATGTTTATTAACAGTGAAAGTAACAAATGAGTGCTCAATTAGAAAACTATTTTGTTTTGGTAGTTTCTGTAAAAAACAACCAAACAAAAAAAAAACCCAACAACCAAACAAAAACCTCTCTCCAAGTTTAGTCAAAGTGTTAA
>RPOG01004890.1:28124-38731 GCA_008086565.1 Thalassoma bifasciatum
ATATTTGGTTGCGCCACCTGACATTTTTGGGTGCTCAAATTAAAAATACTAAAAAATTATGAACCTAAAAACTTTGAAATGTTGGTCAACCACTGAAATCTGTTGGAAAACTTAATTCTTCACTCAGAAATATGTTTTTTTATCCATTTTCAAAGAACTTCTTAAAAATACATTTTTTGACCCTCTTTTTGTCATTGACCCAAATATCAAATTATTATCGGTATCAGCAAATACTCAAAGCCGCAATATCTGTATCATATCAGAAGTGAAAAGGTTAAATCAGGACATTCCTGTTTAAGAATCCACATAAAGTGTCTTAAAATAGATTTTAAGTTGAATCTTTTCTCTCACTCGCCGTGTTGCCGTCGTCCTGAGAGAAAATGATGTGATTAAAAGAAAATCTTGAAGGTTCTGACCTCATACAGCGAGTTATGCTCTCCAGGACTCTTTAAACATCCATTATGATGCCACTTAGCTCATGTTTTACTCTGTTTCAGATTGTTCTTCTCATGTGAAAAATACTTCAACAACAGCTGCGTTCCAGCTGTTCAAAAACAAAGTCTTGAAGTGTCCTGTTGTGTTCTGAAGAGAAACTGGTTAAGCTTTGGAGAATATTACTCAGGAATCATAAAACAGTTGAGTTTTGATTCATAGAGGGAGTTTCTGCCACAGAATCTTTCCCTGCTTCTTCCTCACGTCACTGTCAGCGTTTGATAAATAAAGTCTGAATTACAGCCCTGGTTTCCTGTGAGGAGCCGTCTGCGCCGTGGATAAATCTTCCAACACCTTTAGTGGCGTAGTCAGCAAAGTTTGATTCAAGAGTTCCTGCCTCATTGTGTCTGGCCCTGGGCAGGTACAGGGCGTTGTCACGGAAACATCCGAACAGGATCTGACACCTCTGACCTTGTTTGATGGATGAGGAGACTGATTTACTCGCCCCTGTTGATATCATTATATCATTTCACAGCTCTTTTTGGATCAGATTCAGGGTTGGGTCCATATAAATCGACAGAATCATTGCACAAAGTCTTTCTCAGTGAAGTGTTTACTTACTTTCATAAAAAATAACTGTAAGTGGAATCTTTGGCGAGGTTTTATGAGCTTGATAAGCAAAGTTTAAAGTATTGTAGCTTCAGCTTTGAGAGAACATTTGTACACAATTCATACTTCTTCTTTTTTCACCATCCAACGTCAAACAATATTTAAGAAATTGCTTAAAGATTAAAAAAAATCTTGCTTTAATCGCTGACAATGAAACTTTTCAAAACAAACTTTAGGGTCAAGTTGAAGTTGCGGCTCACTCTAAGTTTATTCATATCAGAATGTTTTCCTACAGAAATTGTTTCCTTTTTAAATTTATCAAAGTAGTTTAAACCCCCATAACGTTTGTTCAAAGAAAATTTCAGACCTCATTCATCTTTTTTCGTACTCATCGTTGCCTTTTATTGAGCATTTGTTGGCTGTAGCACTTTTCATCCTCAATGCAAACACTGAAATCTAAGCAAGTGTTTGTGTCTTCTTTTCAGAAAAAAATTGTTCTATTAGACTTGATATGAGCTACATTCAACTGACAAGTCCAGAAAAATAACTTATTCAAGATATTTATTGACAAAAATTATCCGCATTGCTTGTAACAAGGAAAAAAAAAACCTGCCTGTGGGGTAAGAAAAATTTGCTGATCAAGTATTTGGAAATTAAAATAATGTCTTGATACTAGAAACGTTTGTCTCCCCCATTGGCAGGTTTTTCTACATCATTAAAAATCATTTTGTCTTGAAAAAACTTGAAACAAAGCATTTAACCAGTCCACCCTAAAACTATAAGAGGAGCTTAGTCCACAAAATCACTCAAAATCAATGAGGTCTTAATTGGAGTAGACGTTTTGTTCATTATTTCCTGTTTAATGTTGTATGTTTATTAGTTTATTGTCCCCTGAATTGTGTATGACAGCTGTCTGACGATAAAGTAACATAATCATCATCATCATTGTCATTTTCTGGACTAGTCTTGTAAATTTGGTGTATATTAAGTCTAAGAAGGCATTTTTTGCTAAAAATAAAACTTGCATAGATTTCTGTTTTCACATTGCTTTGTTTAAGATGTCAAAATAAATTGGTTGTGCAGCCTTTAGATGCAACAGCTTTTGAACAAACTTTCCAGGTTTGACACTATGAAACTGAACAATATGCTGCCTCTTTTTAGAAACAAACTCTTCAGTAACATTAAGAACCATGTTTCTGGTGTTCGTGATGAACTTGAAACTAACTTCTCCTAAAAAATGAGAGTATGACTTCACAGATTTGGAAAGCAGAAAGTCTCTGGTTCACATATTTCGTAGCTTCCTCACGTCTCGCTTTCGTATCATTTAGCAAACTTTGGTGCTCGTGAACTGAGCTGAAGCACTTTTGATTTCCATTTTCTATATAACTTATCTACTCCCAAGGATTTAAGACTCTGAAGTTTGGCTTCAATGACAATATCAGAACCTTTTATCTCACCTAAGCCTGTCTGAAACACCAAACAACAACACAGAACAGCAATCCAGAAATAAGCTCTGGTAATCCTCTTCACTCCTGGCCTTCGATTCCTCTGAGCCTCCAATGTCCAGTTGAGGGTGAGGAGGAGGATTCAGTTCAGTGCCCCTCACCAGAGAGGCTGCTGGGTAGAGAAAGTTTGCCACCTAATGGAGACAATGAAGCACTACTTTTGAAAATACATGCTCTGTCAGAAAGCATGTGTCTCAGTTACAGTTTCACTTCAGTTAAAGACAAAATGTTATCAAAGGTTTGGTATGATTGAAAATATTAAGGCTGAACAATTTCCAAAAAACAATCTAATTGCTATTATTTTTCCCTATCTTGAAATCGTGTTTTGTTATGTGATCATCTTTACATTCCCCATCTTATGTGTTAAACAAACACAACCAATAAATCACTCTTTGTTCAAAAGAGCACCATATTACATTAATAAAATTAGGAATAAATAACTTTGGTGAAATGACTTTTTACTCTTTTTTTGCCACTTTGGGACCGTTTCTTTGCAGCTACCTGACTGTTTTCCTACCAGTTTTGCTGCTTTTTAACCATTTTTGCCACCTCAAACTTAGTTTTATGGCTCCTTTTTGCTGTTTTTGCAACTTTTCCCCACTTAGATCAGAATCAGAATCAGCTTTATTGTCAATTATTTTTCGAGAAGCATACAAGGAATTTGACTTTGGTTTAACTGTGCTCTCTTTGTACAAAACCAAGTAAGAATAGACATTAAATATCAAATTTATAAAAGAACAGATATTAAGTAACTACAAATTAGACATAGAAGGAATAGAAACTTTGTACAAAAAGGAAGAAATAGAAAACAAATTGTATATTTAAGTCAAATAGTTCAGTGAAAATGTGCAACAGAATGTGCAACAATGTGCATGAGACGTGACATTTTACTACCTTTGTTTCTGTTGTAAAGGTATTTTGGTTGAGCAGAGTTTGAGTAACACTGGTGCAGAGCATAAAACATCCACTAAAAATTATTTTATCTGGTATTTTGACACATTCCAGGTTAGAGAAATATTGCACCGTCTAAGATTAGAATATTGCAGCAGGTTATGTTGCGATTTAATCTGATTTGCAGTAAATTAGTATGAAGTGAACCCCAGAATTTACCTTTTTCTCTTCTTCTCTTTCTCAGGTCCCCCAGAGTCTGAGGCCCCTGGTGTTCACCATTGCTGCACCACAGCCTGTTCCTGTAGCTGTTAGCTTCATGGAGGGTTTTCCTGTCCACTGACTCCGCCGGCTGCTTCACTGGACCAGCAGCCATGTCTGCCTGCAGCACCTTCACAGAGCACGTATGGAAGCCAGGCGAGTGCAAGAACTGCTTCAAACCCAAAAGTCTGCACTGTCTGGCTCAGAGTAGCGGGAGGAAGCCTCCGTCTGAGCAGAGGCCGTCGACTACTCAGCACCAGAACCCACCACCTTCAGGGGCCAGAGCGAATCCAAACAACCCCCAGAGGAGCAGCAGTGGGTCTGCACGCTCGGGACACTTCCGTCCACCTGTGGCCAAGAAGCCGACGATCGCGGTTAAACCTACGATGATGTTGCCCTGCTCCTCGTCAGGTCTGGACGCAGACGGAAACCTACAAAGACCACCAAATGTGATAGAACCGGGCAAAACATCCGCGTTTACAGTCTGGAATCGTAACGGACTGAACCGTAAGAGGCCGGGGGAGCCGAGCAACAACAACGAAGGAGAGGACGGCAGCGAGGAGATCGAGGGTTATGGGCCGCTCAGCCCGAGGACCCCGACTGGAAACAACAACAGCAGTGGACTCACAGACGTCCTGAAAGAAATAGCGGGTTTAGGCCCTGGCCTCAGCCCGACGCCTCTTTCTGGTTCAAAAGACTTATTCTGGGGACGAATCAGCAGTTCGTACAGACGCTCTCTGGAACGAGGTCTCCCAGCCTCCAGCTGCCTGGCGATGGGGAGCAGCAGTCCTGGAGGCACCGCCCACAAAAGGGTTTCTCTCAGCGACAGCACGGAGGTCATCAGCAAAGAGGGCGGTCGCTTCTGCTACCCGGAGTTTTCCAGCGAAGACGACGAGGACGATGACGACGACGAGGAGGAGGAAGACACGGAAAGGGACGACGAGGACGAGGACGATGAGGATGATGAACACGAGAGCTGGGATGAAAGCGATGAGGAGTTACTCGCCATGGAGATACGTATGCGAGGCCAACCGCGTTTCGCAAACTTCCGCGCCGCGACACTGTCCCCTGTTCCTTTCGCCGCAGGGAAAAAGTGGAACACTGTGCCGCTCCGCAACCGCTCGCTACAGCGGATTTGCGCGGTGGACTACGACGACAGCTACGATGAGATCTTGAACGGATACCCCTCCATGGACTCGAACGGGGCTCTTCTTCCGTACGTGCCCCACGATATGCAGGGCAGCGGTTTTATATCAAACTCAGAGTCTACAACTTCTCCTGATTCCTCGTCATCTCTCCCTGAGGATTCCCGAACAACTTCCAGCAGTGGAAGCAGCGCTCCGTGTGCTCTCAGAAATGGTTTACATTCACCGATAACCAAGACGTCAATACCCTGCACTTCTCCCAAAAAGGAAGCCGTCCACAGAGCGCTGAGTCCACTTAAAGTGACCGAAACACACAAAGCTGTTCTTGCCATCAGACTAGAGGATCAGGACGGCAGAGAGGGGATGCCGATGCCCCAGGCTCTTCCAGGTCAGCCTGTTACGATCAGTTTCAGCCCCACTGAGGAGCAAGCTAAACCGTACCGTGTGGTGAATTTAGAAAAATCCCTCATCTGTAAACCTTACACTGTTGTGGACGTTTCAGCGTCCATGGCGAGTAAAGACGAGCCGATTCCAGACTCCACTCCAAAACCCAAAAACCTTTCAATGCCTTCGAGCCCGACGTCATTCTGCAGCACTCCTTCAGGTCAACCTCTGTCGCCAACTTCCCCCGTGTCACCCGCCACTCCAGGGAAACCTATGTCACCCACATCTGCAGCACTTCCAGGTCCGGCTCGTAAAAAATCAGGGAGCATACGCTACCAGGAAGTTTGGACATCGAGCACAAGTCCTCGCCAGAAGATCCCGAAAGTGGAACTAGGAGTCGGAGGCAACTCTGGGCCTTCTTTTCCTTCCCAACACTGCAGCCACAAATCGGCTCCCACTTCTCCCATCGCAGGGTTGTCCTCTTCTCGGACTGTGCCTGTGAAATCCCCGAATTTATCTGAAATCAAGTTTAACAGTTTCAATAACGCAGGCATGCCTCCGTTTCCTATTATCATCCGAGATGAGCCGGCCTACGCTCGAAGCTCCAAGAACGCAGTTAAAGTACCGATCGTTATTAACCCAAGCGCATACGACAACCTCGCTGTGTACAAGAGCTTCTTAGGAGTCAGTGGGGAGCTGCCACCTCCGAAGGGGGTAAGCAGTCGAGCAACTAGTCATACGTACGAAGAGATCGGATCATCGGAGAGTGTTCAGTCCTCCACGACAGAGAAAAGTGTCCCCGGTAAAGGCACATCAGAGAGAGTGACTTTGGAAGAGACAAAAACTTCACCTGAAGCTGCGTCGAAAGCTCCAAACGTGCAGCCCAGAACCACTACAGACTCCAGCACTGTGACCAGCTCCACAGCGGGAACCCTCTCTCCTGCTACAGCGACAAACTCCCCCGCCATCACTGCGAGTCTTCTCAAAACCAGCCCCAGCACTAATTCTGTTACACGCATTCTCAAAGCGAGCGAAGATGCTCCGTGCAGTAACGAGAACACAGACTCCTCTTTGACTCCTGGGACTGTGGGAAGCCATCGAGAAGAAGCCAGCGCTGTGCTTTTACAAATCGTGGCCTCGATCCAGCCGCCATGTTCACCTCCAGATACACCTTCAGCTCAAGCCAAAACCCTCAGCTCTGAGGAGTTGTACGCTCTTCCACCCGACGCTTTAAAAGAGACTCTTACAAGACCCAAATCTCTCTTTTCTGCGACTGATGGCTGCCTCTCAAAGCCCAAAAAGGACACACCCACAAAAGTTTTATCGAAATCACAAAGCGCCTCCGCTGCCGTTCCACTCTCCAGCCCTCGTTCAGAGCCCAACGCTCCCTTCCCTCCCCCAAGATCGACATCCTCCCCTTACCATGCTTCCAACATCCTCCAGAGACACTTCAGCAACTGGACGAAAAGCTCCGCCTCCAGTTCACCTGTACGACCAAGTGAAGGCGAAGTTAGCCCGAACGGGGAGGGGAGACGAATCTCAGCAGACAGCGCCAAACCCAAACGCTGGATCTCCTTTAAGAGCTTCTTCCGCCGACGGAAAGACGAGGATGAGCAGAAAGAAAGGGCGGAGAGAGAGAAGGAGAAAGGGAAACTGGTCGGGCTCGATGGGACGGTCATTCACATGCTTCCACCGCCGCCGGTCCAGCAGCATCACTGGTTCGCCGAGGCCAAACCGGAGGATCCCAATCAGAAGCCGACGATCATTTTCACGTACAAACCAGAGAGCGCCACGTCGCCCGGTGATGGGGAGGGAGAACTTCGAGTGGAGGAGTGCAAAGACGACGTGACGCCGAACTCCGAGGAGAACAAGGAACCGAGAAGTCCCTCAAACACATCCGGATGTGACGCCATCAGCAAAGACTCCAGGTATTTCTTTTTGAAGTCTGTTTTTTACTCAATACTTGCACCGTTTCCTCCCACTCGATTGCACTCAGCCTCTCTTCATTCTCAAAGATGATGAGATTTCAAACCTGGGATTGACACTCTTTACCCGAAACGCTATAATAGTGCCACTTAAATCTTTCAGGGCCTCGAATTTTAAGCACTTACATCAAAAATAGAGCAGCATTTAGAGATAATCGTCACTTAAAACTCCTGTATGGTGAATTTTACTCTAATAAATTTTAATATACCTTCATCTTGAGGCTTAAAGGTGAATTTTTAATGTCTCTCAGGACTCTCTTCAGGTCTAATGAATAATTTTACATTCAGTGCTGTGTTACCATTAACCACAAGCTTTCCCCTCAGAGCGACCCAGCTTTAGATTAAGACTCTCAAACCTTTGCCTGCTGCATCTCTACCTTATTAGATATATCCCTCATCACACAACAAGAGGTGATTTTAATTTTCCATGTCTGCTCACACACTTGCTCAGGTAGTTCTGTCAGTTTGGTGTCTTTCCTAATGTCATCTATTACCTGAAGAGAAGTTATCACCGTTTCACAGGTTCACCAACAACACTTCATTTAACTCTGCTGCAGGGAGAATATTTATTTTAGCTTCTTAAATTCCTAACCAGTCGACTTGGTGATGTATTCAGACACAAGTTCATCACTTGTTTTTGATCTGCTCTTACCCATTCTGTCTAATATCCCTGAGGTAAGTTTCCAGCAAAATTAGTTAAAAGATAACAAAGATAACTCAGAGAAGTGAAGCTTGTTTTTATGAGAAGTGAAACTAAGCGCCCAGGTGTGATATAAAAGTGAGATGGAGACAAAAACTCATTCATCAGGATAACTTTCAACTGCTCCTTAAGTTCTTCTTATCTCTTTAATTACTGGTAGTTGAAAAATAAGAACTTTTTGGTTCCTGCTCCTTGTAGTATTAGTTTAAGAGAACATAACACCCGCGTGGGGTAAACTATAACAGAATTAGTTTTCACAACTTACATTCAAATCAGAGTCTTATGTACTTCTTACTGATATCTGCCATTAGGGCTGAACCGTTTGCAAATGTACTTTAATGGCAGGGCTGAACAATTTATCATCTTCTGATTGAAATCGCAATTTCAGACATTGTGATCCTGTGATTTTTTTTTGCTGCACTGGCGATTATTGGTTTTTTTTTTCTTATTATAACTCATTCAATTTTGATTTTCTTTCAGTGTTTTGTATTTTACTCATCTTTTTTAACTTAAAGAACAAGGATGCTTTGCACTACATTATCTTAAAAAGTTAAGAGTCAAAGATGGCTCTCTTTGTTCTTCAGCTGTTATAACTTAAAATATAATTAAAAAGTCTGATTTAGATATAACAGGAATTGTATTTAAAGGTCTGACTCGGTGGAGGTGTTAGACTCAGGGTTTTGACCATCAAAATTGTGAGAAAAGTCAAAAGTTTGCCTTTTATCAAATAATTTTCTTTTTATTGATTGATTTCGTAAAATTTGGATTTTTTTTTCATCTCAAAATATTGACATTTTGTCCCAGAATTTTGTCTTTATTTCTCAAAATTTCCACATTTCATCTCAAAACTTTGATCTTTTATCTAAAAGTTAGAAATAATTCTTATCTACAGTTTTCATCCTTGAATCAGAGTAAAAGCTTTTGATGTTTCAATGGTTTGATGTAATTTTGTGTTAAGTTTATAAATGTTATCACTGAAGCTGGATTTGAAGAAAATGGTGAATAGAATTGAAATCGCAGAATCTGACAGAAAAATTGCAATTAGCTCTTTTTCTAAAATCGTTCAGCCCTATCCAACGGTGATTATTTTTCCCTATTTTGCAATTATACATTTATTGTGCAGTCATTTTCAGGTTCCCCATTTTATATGCTATGAATAACAATTGCTATATTGAAGGGGATAATATATATTTGTTTTTTATCACTCAATTTAGAATAAGAAAAACGCACACACAAAGGAGAAAATTTGGATTTTTGGAATACATATAAAATGATCCTTAAAAGAAACTGTTTGCAGAAACAAATACTTCTCAAAGATTAGAATATGATAAAAAAAAAAAGGTTCAATATTTTTTGGTCACCCATTTCAGAAAGTGAAACCTAGATATATAGACTAATTACACATAGAGTGGAATATTTCAAGTCTTTATTTGTTAAGATGTTGATGATAATGGTATATAGATAATGAAAGGACTAAATCCAGTTTCTCAGAAAATTAGAATATTACACAACATCAATAATGAAAGAATATTTTAAACAGAAATGTCAGGCCCCTGAAAAGTTTTACCCTTCTTCTTCTTCTTTTTCTTCACCCATTTTCTCTACTTTTTGCCCATTTTGACACCTTAAACTTAACTTTTATGCTACTTCTTGCGATTTTTGCCACTTTTTGCCACTTTAATTGTTGCTCTTGCAAAGGACGTTTTTCAACAATGTGGCTCTTTGGTTGAGCAGAGTTGAGTTACACTGGTATAGAGCAAAATCCATCTACTGCGCAAAAATACACCTGGTGTTATGACACATTTCAGGTCAGACAAATATTGCACTGTGAGAACAAGAAGCATCGATTATTTTGTCAATGACGACACCCATTGGTCTCTCGTAGCAAGAAACTCAAAGATAATGGCTGCTATATTGGACATGTTGACTCCAACTAAATTCTGGTGATTTGAGAAATTGTGTGTGCAAAACAAAATTTATTTTAAGATGTTCAACCCTGTCACATGCATAGATATTAAGTACAGAAACCAGAACTAACAATTGCAAATTTTACATCTCTTAGTAGTTTTCTATCCAACACCAAAGGTTGCAGTTCAGTTAGAAGTAATCTTTTCCTTGGAGTTCAGAAGTGTGATATGTGTCAGTGTGTGTTATTGTTACTGACCCAAATAACGCAACTGCCCAGTGAGTGAATGTGACATCAAACGGAAAACTAGGCTGCAGTTAAAGACGGTTTCATAAGTGATATGAGAGTTTCCACATCTTGGAGGAAAACATTTTAAATCCAGCAGATACTAAATTTTCCTCAGTTGACTTGAGCTTAGATTTGATTTGGCTGTTTTCTCACCTTCTGTCTCCCACTTTGACTTCCACCTCACCCTTATCTGTTTGCTCTCATCTCCCAACACCCCCACCGCCCTCACATCCTTCATATCCTCTGCTTTATTTACAAACCCTCAGCTTCCCACAATCACGTCATCGTTCTCAGGTAATTTGTGCGCCCTCCTTTCCTCCACATTTCTCTCCATTTGAGCCTGAAGCACTCTGGATTCTTGTGTATTTCTCTCCTCCATCCTGTCAAAAGCTTGGCCCCATTCTGTCTCTTTTCTAATTTCACTGCGTTTTCTCACCTCTTCAAGCTTCAGCTCAAGTCATCTTTTCTTTCTTTCACGGCTTCCTGTTTCTCCACACCCTTGAT
>RPOG01004891.1:3933-38702 GCA_008086565.1 Thalassoma bifasciatum
TTAATTTCTAAAAAGAGGCGAATTTGTCCATCAACAAATGTTTTAAATTCAGAGCACAACAACAGTGAGGGGTCAAGCTGCCATGTCCTCCGCGGACGGACGTTCTCCGGAAAATGAATGTCTAATTGTATAGGAGAATGATCTGACACTACAATACTATGGTACTGTGAGCAGGTAACATGCGGGAGGAGGTTATTATTGATCAGAAAGTAGTCTATCCTTGAGTAACTTTTGTGGACAGCACTTTTTTTTCTCTTAACAAAGCGATGACCTAAGTCGAAGGAGGTACCTAGTCACTCTAATATTCTCAGGTACTTTCTTAGTTCCTGTGTTGGTCTAAACCTGTCAACCGACGGGCCAAACCCTAACCTGAACAGATCGACACCCACCTCGTGCGTCAATTTCAGAGGTCGATATTATTCGACTACCCACAGCTGTAGGGTTAAGGATGAGATTACTTTAGTAAAAAACTGAGGATCATCCCAGTTTGGGCCGTATATATTAACGAGAATAATGGGAGAGTTATATAGCTTGCCAATTAATATGATAAATCTGCCACTAGAGTCTTGGATTGTTTTAGTATGTCTGAACTGAACTCCCTTCCTAAAGAGAATTGCAACACCTCTTGAGTTATGGTTAAAGTTTGAATGATAGACCTGGCCGATCCAATTGTTTCTGAGCCATCACACCACCAACTGGAAGTCTACACAGAGGACGTCCTTATATTACAGACCCAGTTTGCTAGAGTTTACTGTTTTTTAGAACAATGCAAATTGACGTAATGGGTACGGAGTAATATTCCAGGAGATGAAAGAAACAGAGCCAGGAGCTCTATGTAACGGTCTCTGTGATGTCATGTTGCATTGAATTTATAGAGGTATCGCGTGCCTTCAAGCCCTTGGAAAAGATGGTTGGATCTAAAAGTACAAACATACAGTACAAACAAACTCAAAGAAAACTTCAGAAGAAATGAGAACAGGTTAACAAAAAGCTCTTGGTACCCTACCTTAAAGGCCATCGGCCCACCCACATAGGATGCTCCATCACCGGTTGAGCATACCATCAAACAAAAAACACTTGGTGTTAACTTAGCCCTACGAGAGCTACACATGAACAAAACAATTAAAGAGGTAACGATCCTCTAGGAACAGGATTATTGAGTAAGTTACTTTAAGNGAGCAGGGAGTAGGCACCTCCCTCGGCCCCATCTCCATTCCACTCCAACTTATTGTTACGACTTTCAAATTCTGTAAGCCAAGAACTCTCGAGTCCGCCAGGGAACTGCTGCCTTCATTACAATATCACTTTCACAGTTATTACCTCCAGGAGCAATAAAACCGGCCATCAGTCTGCACAGTCAGTACACACACTCAGACGTATACTTGGTGATTCTTTATTGGGTTATTGCTGAAATTCACACTGGTCATTTCACCTCAGGGATAAAATGGAATTGGCCTGAAGGTAGAAAACTGCTCTTTTAATTCACTGACATAAAGTGAATCGGTGTGAAGTGACGCAACAAACCTCAGAAGAGATGTCAAGCTCTTTCAATTTATTACTATTGCTGTGTCTATATCACTCCCTGTTTACAATACATGTCCCTGCATAGATAGAGCTGCAAAATGAAAACAGTTTTCCTTCATATTTTTTGTGTGTGTAACTTTAATAAACTTCAATAACCTCCTAAAACATCTTACAATGAAACAAAAACAGTCCTGTGCACAGTATGAAAATACCTGTCATGAATCCCTATTAGGGAACATTTCACATTTTCTAGGACTCAGGTTTTGTACACATTACCTTCTCAACTACAAAGTCAACTTGCAGGCCTCCATCTAATAAAGCTTTAGCTTTAAGCCCAAATGCGTCACTTATTTGTGATGCACGCCAAAGCTATTGAACTGTTTACCGAGACAAATAAAGAACTGGTACAAAGAAATTAAGTTCAAAGTTATTTCAAGAGGGATGAAAAACTTTGGCCCCACTTTCTGCTTGTTTTCTTGGAGCTGCCTACCTATGACAATAAAGTCACCCGTCTATTTGTGATATTTCATACTTGGCTGTGAATCCACATGATCAATGTGAGAAGTCAGTCTACTAATGTAATAAGTTTATTAATAATAAAGTTGAATATCAATATGTTGAAAGGCTGATGCTCAGCATTTCACTTAAATAGTGCAAATATATATTTTAATTAAATCACTCCAGCATGCGAGTTTCTAAAGTGCATGTGGAGTCCCACTTTAGTCAGTCCCAGATGTATGCACCGTATTTATTGCAAGTGAGGATATGATAACACGCTAATGGGCGTAGCAGAGAAAGCATGTATTAAACATACTGGTTATGTACTTATTTAACCCTGATGATCAGAAGAAAAGCTATATTTGTAGAGGAAATCAAGAAAAATAAATCATTAATGCATTCTTGCAACAGTAACAACTACTGACAGAATATGATCATTTTTGAGAGTAGCACCTTGGGACCACACCCTTTTTCTACCCTCGAGTACTCAGTGTCGAGGGGACCAACATGCCTGATATCACCTCATACAAACCACTCCTGTTTTGTTCTGCCCTGGTGTTGAGTTTACTGTGTCAATAGAAATCTGATGACTAAACACAATGACTTGGGAATAAACACACACACACACACACACACACACACACTCACACCCACACTATTGTTACGGTCTGCTCAGCTTGCTCTGTGTGATGGACCTTTCTACCGTCTCTTGCTCACATATGAGCCAGTGAAATTCTAATAGGACAAAAGAGGGAGGGGCTGCTGGATTGTATGAAACTTTAGTTCGTTAAAGTTTCAGACTTCAAATAACGTGGCACCTTCACTGAGCTAGGGTGACAGTGAGGCAGCAAGAAAAAGGTAAGAACTAAAGATTAACTAGCAAGCAAACCCACATGAGGTTTGTGAAGGAAGCGTTCAGGAATAATTATTATTTTTCTAATTATGTGACCGAACATGTTAGAACTTAATTCTTCTTTGACAACTTTTTGTTTTATGTACAAACTGTATCATAGTATTTTTTCTCTCTGGTGCTTTAGAAGTGGGAGCAATCCAATGTGTTGACTTTACCTGGCTGTGTTTGTGCGTTGAAGGGCACAGTGGACTTGGAGCGTGAGGAAGGTGAGGAGTGCGAGGAAAACATGGAGGTATTTGACGACAGCAGCTCCAGTCCTTCAGGAACACTTCGAAACTACCCACTCACCTGCAAAGTCCTGTACTCGTACAAGGTATCTAATCAGTGTGCAAACACACGTTAACACTTCTACAAAGAAAAAAATCTACAGTCCCCCTGCACGAGTCAGGCATCCAATGCTTCTTACCGAAACACAAAACTCAGTTGTACAAGAAGAAAAGAATTGAATATCTAAGGGTTCATTTTTGAGCTCTGTTCTGCTTGTCTCATCCCAGGCCTCTCAGCCTGATGAATTAACAATTGATGAGAAGGAGATGCTGGAGGTCATTGAAGATGGGGACATGGAAGACTGGGTCAAGGTACATGAATGCATACATGTGAATTATTTACTAATTCAGCCACATAGCACATATGCTTTCACTCCATCATAACAGTTGTACATAATAGTGGGTGTGCTTGTGTTTCTAGGCTCGCAATAAGACTGGTCATGTGGGATATGTCCCAGAGAAATACCTACAGTTCCCAACCTCCAACAGTCTGCTGAGCATGCTCCAGTCTCTGGCTACACTCGATGCTCGATCACACACCTCATCTAACTCCACTGAGCCAGAACTGCACTCCAATTGCATCAATGGGGACACCACCGGTGAGTATGCGGTGGACCAGGAAAGTGGGAAATTGTTCCCTGAAATAATTAAACTGAGTTTGGGTAAAACAAGCTAGCCCCACATGTAACAAGTAAATTAGTTTTTCCTATCCTTAATGAGGTTATTTGTTCCTCTGGTATAAAGATTTTTCTCTTTGCCACTCTGCTGGAGATCCTTGGGGATTATTTCTGAAAGATGGGTGTTGAACTAAGAAGGTGTTGATTTCTTGCCTTACTGGGTAGAAATTAAAAGGAGAAACAAAGGCAAAGCTTCTGTATCAGTTAGAGAACATGATACAAGGCCTGAACTGTTTCTTTTTAGCTTAAGTTTTATTCCTCCTTGCCCTCATTCCTCTTTCTTGTCTTCTTTCTAATGATATGTGTCTGCTGATCCTGAACACTGAGATTAGGCTCACAGGAAAACTCTGGCACCCACTTATTACCACAGGTCTTGTCTTCTCTGTATCTCTCTCTTTGCAGCGGTGTACATCATTCTTTTTATGACAATGAGGGCCAGAAAGACAGGAGCAACAGCTCCCAGAGAGAATTATTATTCCCTCCAGGCATCTCTTATTGCTTTCTCTCTCTCTGTCTCTGACTCTACAGCCATGTACGTCCGTGCACTATATGATTATGAGGGCCAGGCGGACGAGGAACTCTCTTTTGCAGAGGGAGCAGTGATACGCCTGCTGAACCGAGACACTCAGACGGATGACGGCTTCTGGGAGGGGGAGCTAAATGGACGAGTGGGCGTCTTTCCCTCAGTGCTGGTGGAAGATTTCACAGAGAATGGGGAGACCAGCGTAGGAGGGGCGGTCGACATACAGGTACACTGGGATATGAGTCATAGACATTACAAGTATCAAGCAATTTAAGAAACATTTAATGTTGAGGGATAGGGTTATAATTTTACAACCAAAAAGGAGGACATGTCCTGACAAAAGAGGATATTTGGTCACTCTATTGTGGGAAAACTCAGAAAAGCTGATTTAAAATGGAGTCATAATCCCACTTTCAGTGCTGCAGTCATGATGAGCAAGAAACTTATCAGTCTTTCCTCAGGGCACAAACATAGAGCATAGAGTCTCGTCTACTGTGCCACTACCACCCCCAACACACCCTTCCTGGCTTTACAGTAGATCTATCAGCAGGGCAGAGTTCACAAACAGGAGATCAGAACTGCCACATTCCTGCAGGGCTCTGATAAAACCCTGCACTGCAATCACAGTAAGAGGTCTTATCTTTGGCACGGAGAGCTGCCTTATTAGTGGCACAGCAACAGGAAGGATACAGCCTCTCCCTTCCCACATGCCTGTAGACATAACACACCCCACAACAACTCTTAACTCTTTAACTCTTTAAAGGGGAAGTTTGGTTAAAAGTATGTAAGCCAGTGCTGTGCTCTCCCGGGTCACACCTTGAGCAAATATATTCCCTCACAGGAATTCTCAAAAGTATTTGCATTGTTCTAGAAAATACTTAATATTTTGGCATCTAGAACGGACAGAGTAAATAATATATACAAGGACTGCTTTGGGATAAAAACTTGAAATGCAAAATGAACTGACCCTCCATGTTGCCTTGGCTCGATAAAGCAGTTAGACATCTTTAAGTACGTTCTTTTGGCATTTAGAGAGTTAGAGTTGACTGACATTCTCTCAAAGGCTCTAAAACTATGTAAATTCCTGCTCAGTACAAAACATTTGTAAATGACAGACTGCAAAAACTGGAATCTAAGCATTTATGTCTTAATTTTCTTGTCAGAATTGTCATTTTAGTCTTGATACAAGTCACATTCAACTGACAAGTTCAGAAACATGTTTTATGTCAGGATATTTAAAGACAAAAATCATGTCTGAATTGCTTGTAATAAGTGAAAAAATATATGAAAAAATGGGTGAGAAAAAAAATTACTTTTTAGGTGTTTTTGAAATTACAAAAACGTCTTATGCAAGAAACTTTTTTCTTATCTCATTGGCAGATTTTTTTTTCCTTGTTACAAGCAATGTAAACATTTTTTGTCCTAAAATAACTTGAAACAGGACAATTTTTCTGGACTGCTCTGGTAAATTTGGCTCATACAAGACTAAAAAGACATTTTTGAAGAAAATTAAGACTAAAACACTTGCTTGGATTTCAATTTTTCCAGCTTATATGAATGTTTCTCCGAGTGTGCTGGATCTGTACCTAATTAAAACAATATTGATCATTTCAACATGGTATTATTACTTGGTTCTGTTATAGCTCTTACCCTGCCTCTAATTTGTCAAAAAAAAAATCCCATCACTGATGGTTTAAGAATCTGTGTAACACTGATTACTTCAGCATGTGTTTATTCAAGTGTTTTAGCTCTGTATCCTGATTTTTTTTAATTTCCCTCCCCTTGTCTAGATTTCTCCTTCTCTGAAGTTGCCATCTACCCTGCCACCTCTTCCACTCTACGACCAACCTCCCATCAGCCCTTTCACCAGCCCAGAGACCTCCACCCCACCTCCTCTCCCACGCTCACCCTCCACCGCACTCAATGGGGAGCACAAGCCTTCACAGCCTTCATCGTCACACAAGGGGCCGCCTCCCACCCACAGTAAGACAAGCACGCACGCACACACACAAATAGACGGATGCATTCACAGAGAAGGTTTAAGTGTGATTTCTTAATTAAGAAGAGGTTACTGTGAGTTTATAGAAATCTCCCCTTTTTCTCTCCTTCTTTCTTTCTCTCTCACTGTAGATCAAAGCTCTGCCAAGAGTCCAGTGTCTCCAGGATTTCCTCAGAGTCAGCCTCTGAGATTCACTCCTGAAGGAGGCCCAAGCAAACTACGACCTGTTAGTATAAAAGTCAAAATAAAACAGCTGTTCTGTTTGTTTGTTTCTCATTGATGTCCTTGTATTGATACAGGGGGAATTCACTATAATAAGGAAAAGTCATTGAATGCGATGGGCATCAGTTATCATAGGGCTGAAATTGTGCCACGTGACAGATGTGAAACAATTCTTTTTGTTCATTTAAATTGCTTACTGAAGCAAGGCAGCTCAGAGCAGGTCCCCAAGATTAATTTAAAAAAAAAATAGATATTCCGCTGTGTTATAAGGTTTTGTCCTCAAGGGTTGGGGTCAAGCTCCAGATAGTCTCAGACTGATTTAACTCTTTATTATATGTTATCAAAGCAATTTCAAATAAATGCTGACAAAATTAGTATTTTGGTATGATACATTTAAGCCATCTAGGGTGTACATTTTACAATGCAGTTTCCGTTGTGACTCTATTCAAGTTACAGTCTTTACAGGCAGTAACAACCTGACTCTGCCTTTTTTGGTGTTTGTTAATTAATTTTTATAGTGTTGCTCATTTGCATGTAAAAGAGCCTGTGTAAGCCTTGAATTAATTCACAATGGTTCATTAAGTTGTGTTCAAACAACACTGGAGCACAGTGACATTGTTTACTCTGCAGTTTATGACGCATCAAACCCTTTTGATTGCTAGAGACTGGGATGATAACTTTTTGACTCATTTACACTGGTGTAGTGGGCAGAAAAGTTCTGCGTTCATGTTGTAAATCAGGCTTTAAAATGTATGATTATATGGTTTGATAGGTCTAAATATATTGTTTTTTTCATGCATGATTTCTGGATGTACTAATCAACTTGTCTGATTTTTTAAAAGAGGTTAACGTAATGAGAGTTGATTATTTAATACTGCATTGTGATACTTGAGAGACTTTTACCACAGCCAGATATGAAGGTGCACTGAAGTGTTAGATTTGGATAGATGGTCAAACAAAAGATACATTTTTCTATGATTAATGAACATTTTACTTAAAAAAAAAACCAATCAGATTGCTTAATCAGTCAAGTCTTTATAAACAACATCAACAGTTTACTTTCTGGTAAATGTGACAGAGGTTTTGATTTATCTGTTTATGACTCATGAACTCCAGTCGTAATTTCCATTTGAATATACAATACATTTTAATCAAACCCTCAAATTAGATATTTTTTTACTTTTGAGGAGTAAGATTTGTGGCCTTGATTTGTGATTTGTGTACTGCACTATTATGCTGTCAATCTTAAAAAGTAGGCCATCTTTGTGATTGCATGAACAATTGTTCTTCTCATTTTCTCTTTGTGTCTAAAAACTTATTTTTTCTTAACACTGCAGGTGCGGGCAGCTCCTCCTCCACCCAAACAACACCCCCGCCGACAACAGGAGAAAAGTGAAAAAACAGAGGAGGTGGAGATCACACTGGTGTGACAGACAGCCGAGCTGGCAGGCAGTGTTAAAGATAAAAAACAAAAACAGATGACAGACATATGTATCCTCCAGGCTGGGGAACTGAAATGCTCTGAACTGAAGTCAGCCAAAAAAAAGAGACGCGAAGTAATCTGAGCTGAACCTCATCCCATGCCCTCAGCCTTTCCACATCTTCTCTCATCCTCAAGTTGAGGAAGAGACCGGAGAAAGGATAAAGAGAGTATCCAATTAGATAATCTTCGTATTAGCTTCCTAATGAAGTGCAGCAGTAGCTGCTCCCACATCCCTCTTCGCCCTCTCCTGTCCTCCATTCTTGCCTTAAAAACTTCACCTCATCGGGCAGCAAGCCCGAGCACAGAAGAGGAGGAAGAATGTTTGCGAGGAGCTGTGTGAAGGAAAGTTAATGATGGTTTTGGCAAGTTTTCTTTTTCTTTTGAACTTTTTTCAGTTTTGAACTCTGTTTATCTTTTTCCAGAGGAGGATCACTTAGCGGTGTTTGTGAGATTTTACTTTCATGCACTCGTTGGTATATTTATGAATCCCAGCAGCATTATGGAGACCCAGCACTAACTAAATTTAGTTACTGAACAGGAGATAAGTCAGAAATATGATATGAATTATTAAAAAATTACAGCTCATCGTAATGTTTACTAAATTTCTCATTTGACGACACAATTTTATGGTCATGGCTGGCTAGTACCTAAAACAACTGACAGCTGAGCACCATTAGATCCTTTCTTTTCAGTTGCATTAGTAAAACAACTTAAGACAGAATTTGAAACTGAATTTTGTTTATTTGACTCCAAGGAAAAACAACAGATTACACTATTGTAATAATTAAGACGCATTTTAGCTTGTGATGGTGTTAAGATATTCCTGGAGTCCTTTAACTATCCAGGTCATCATCCTCAAAGATAACTTGTAGTAACAAGAGTTTACAAACTAAGGTTTCAAAGCACTATATGTTGGCTATACTGGAGTGACTTAACAGGCACAGTTTCATGGCAAACGTACACTATGGTCTGTAGCAGCAGCTATTGAATTAGCTAACTGAACAAACAAATAAACAACCAAACTGCTGGTGAGAGATAATTCTTGTATTTCTGACTGAACTTGTACTTGAGGATAAATTCAGAGAGTCTGGGTCTTCATCATAAGTAAGCTATGTGAGAGTGAAGAAGTGCAAAACTTGCCAAATGTCATTTTTTTAGTGCAGTTATGGATAAAGTAAAAGGACAGAGACACTGGGTTGTGTGTGGACGCAGAGCCCGCCCTGGCCTACCCTCGCCATATATAGTCCTTATCATCATGCGTATTAAATGTGTAATAGTACAGTACATTACTGTTGTCATAGGAATGTTATGCACAGCGTTTCATATACACTTACTGCTGAATGGAAAAATGTCTGATATGTAGTGGAAGTTTTATCCTCACCGTATAATGAAAGGGCATTGTAAATACAGTGTGATGGAGATGAAAGAGGAGAGGGAATGAGAAGATAAGAGAACAAGAGAGAAAACAGAGGCTGGATCCTCATTTCTGCTCTTTTTTTCTTCAAATGTCCTCCCCTCTTTTTTTCTCCCTCCCTCTTTTCTCTAATGTCTGTTCTGTCCGTTGGCAGTCAGTGTGAATTGGTGGCTTTCATATACACACATACAGCTACATTATATTACACACGCATTTGCTTTGACTCTCATTCTTCGGCCCTCATTGGTTGGTTTGGGAAGGCCTGTGGATGTTGTTAAAGGCAGTGAAATTTCTGATCTTCACTAAGAAATATTTATCAGAGATGATACAGACATGGAGCATAACTGAGGTCTGAAAGTATTATTAATCACAGAGTGAACTGTATAGCTTTTATCCCTGCAGATCATATCTCCTCTCACACTGTTATTTTCTACGATAACATTTATCATTTTAAGGCCGACATGCATCCTTCATATCTACGGTATTGAAAACCAAGACAAATTTGTGATACAGAAGATAAACAATCTACAAATTTACATTTTACAGTTTTATTTGAACATTTATCCTCGTGTCTTACATTTCTACTCAGATTAAAGGTGGCGCAAAAAAAATTTAAAAAAGAGATTTATGCATCATGCTCAATGGACAGAACAAGCAAATGACATTCAAATACGCTAAGTACAATTCCTTTTGTGTTTTTTTTTCACTCAAAGTAAACAAATCCTCCCCTAAATACCCTTCAAGCCTTTAAAACTCCTTGCCTAAAGGGCAGCGTAGCACTTTTATTTATCTGTATCTCCCCTTGAAAGTAGCACTACCTTAACACAGCATCAGAATGAGCAGAAATCACTGATGAATCACTGTAGTTCAATACAGAAATCAGGGTTTCTCTTTTCATTCAGATTCTGTGGTGGATCCTTTTTTATTTCAGTGTGACTGATTTCTTTTTTTACTACTCCTCACTCTTGCAAAGAGACAAAGAGATAACAGTGGGCTGTAATTTGATGTTCTTAACTTGTAAAAACAACAATTATAAAAAGCAACTCTACTTATTGTAGGGGATGTTGTGAATGAAGACTTGGAGAGAGAGCGGTTTTATGTCAAGTTGTTCAAACAGATCTGTTTGATGCTAAAGATTTACTCCCTCGCTAACTTTATTTATTATACTTATACTTTATAGTTTGATTTCTCAGAGCATTTACTCTGGATGCCTTTCAGATTAAAGTGTTCTTACAATATCACCACAGACCAAGACAAGCAAGAAGAATCTGAGCTGATCAAAATGTTCAATCTGTATTTTTTCAGTACTGCCAGTCAACAGAGCATAAAGACTGACACATTAAACAAAACTGTATCGTATTAGTGTGTAGTATTACAAAAATGAAACAATTTAAAAGTCTGATATGGGTTGATAATGTTTGATTTTGCTGGTGGAGGTGGACTATTTCAGAAAAAGAAAAGAGATGCAAGAAATTCTTAATAACTTCTTTAAAATAATGTCCAATTTTAACCGTAAGCAAGTCACAATTGGTAAGTTACTGTTTTGTTCAGTTTCTTTGTAATTTCCTCCATATTTCAAGGTTTTGAAGTGAAAATAAGTGAATAATGTACAGCTGACTTCATATTACTAAAACTGTATTCAATTAATCAATAGCTATGTATCACCTGCTTCTCTGGAAATAGCAGAATGAAATTACATGATGCTGCAATTTCCCTCACATTTTGTGGTGAGTTGTAATTTGAGTTGTAATTGCGATGCTCAGCATTTTAACATCCTGCATTTGCTGAGAGGAAATGCAGGGTCCCCCTCTAGTTATTCACTAATTATCCTCAACTTACATTGCAATTTTGACCAATTGCAACTTGCTTACAATCGAATTCGAGTTTCATGATAATTAAGCACATAACTTTTAAGAAGTTATGTGCTTAATTATCATGAAACTTGAGGAAAATTTCAAATAAACGTCTGATTATTACCAAATTTCAGTGAAATTTGCAGACCTGTAAAGTACAGTATTTCCAACTATTTTTGCATTATTCTGATACATCATCCACATCTGGCAAAATAAATCATGCCAGAGCTAATGCAAGCAAGACCAAGACCAAGAGCAACCTCTGTCTGAACTGTTTCTTCCACTTTGTTTAGAAAATGAAACAACAACCACCACATTCCTACTAACTTTGAACCACGAACGCTCTGAGCTGATGAAGTGTGATCCTCACTTTATCTTTCCTCTTCAAACATGGATATGTCTTTAACAGTCTCTTTGGCCAGCTACAGTGTTCAGTTATTTTTTATTGGCCTTTTGTATGTTTCCTATCATTTCTCCCATTCATAGAAGCTGTACGGCTGCTGCGGCGAACAGTGTGGTTGGAACAACTGGCCTTCTCTCTCTCTCTTCATAGACTGTTGCAATGGTGACAAAAACGAAAATAGGTGCAAAAGTCTTTCTGCATATTATTATTGGCTGTACAATAAACAAAGTTTGTATTTATTGTGTACAAATGTTAATTAATAAAAAAAATATTGAAAAGTTGTTTGCATGACTGTGTTTGTACTCTATGTCTAGCTGTCCTGTTATCTGATTGTATGTCTTTTATAATTGAGGATCTGAATGCCTGTTGGGCAGAGGCAGTGGTGGGTGTGATCATGATAACACTCAGTAAACACTGGTGGCCAGAGTTTCCTGAGTACAGCAGAGGGAGAGAAAAGAGCACAACATGCAGAACGTGTGTTAGCAGCACTGGCTCTTTATTTTAAAGGGCAGAAAAGAAATGGAGCGAACCACCTGCAGTTCATCCTGTATCAAACTCTACCTGTGCTCCAACCCAGAAGGTAATCCAGTTCTTCATTTCATCAAAGTACCAGTTTAATATTCTTATATTTAAAGTATGCAGGTCATGCATAACCTGTCCTGCAGTCTTGTTTTTTGTTGCAAACAGATGTTTGTTCGTATCTGCACTCTAGACAGCGTGGTGGAGCGTAGATCTCTGAGAGAGACCGTGTTCCCTAAACTTCGAGAGCACTGCAGACACACACAGGGTCTGGATCTCAGGGTGAGTAGAAACTTTTCTTCTACAGTCAGAATTTGGAGAAGAAACTAATAACTCTATGTTTGCTCAGAAGACTTATTCATTTTAACATCATATACTCTGTAAAAAGTTTAAATCTAATTAAGTGTTTGTGTCTAATTTTTAGTATAAAATGTATTTTTAGACTTTACATTAGCCACATTTATCAGACCAGTCCAAAAAAGTATCTTATTTCTAGACATTAGAAAAAAAGTTATATGGATTGCTTGTTATGAGAAGAAAAATCTGCTAGTGGGGTAAGAAAAGTTTGCTTCTCCTGTTTCTTGAAATTGGAATAATGACACAATACCAGAAACTTTTTTCTCATCTCAATGGCAGATTTTTTTCCATGTTACATGCAATCAGGACATTAATTTTTCTCTTTAAATAAGTTGAAACAAGACTCTTTTCAGGACTAGTCTGGTAAATGTGGCTCATATTAGGTCTGAAAAGACGTCCTCTTCTAAAAATAAGACATAATTACTTGCAAAGGTTTCAATTATTTGCAGTGTACGAGAGTTAGCTGAGGTTGTTGGTATAAGGATGCTGGATTGAGCTGTTTTTGGTTAGTTTTGTGTCTTCTAATGTTGCTTTTATTCATCTTAACTCATCTACTGCCAAAATGAGTTTTCAAAGATATTAAAATCTAATGTCAAAATCCAACTCACTCCTGTATTATAACTTTTATTCATTAATTTTTAAGGTTGATTTCCTATTGTTTTTGAATAGTTTTGCTTGTTAAAATGATCTCTATTCAATGGAGGCTGCTGGTGCTATCACAGTCTGCTTTATCTAACCAGTAGACAACGACTAGTCCACTAATCAATTCATACAATAGATTACAACTGTCTTTAATTTATTCAAAATAAATGATTTTTCAGCTCTAAAACAGACTGATTTAAGCAGTGTGAAGCTGTGGGCACTGTGTTTTTAACACTTTGCCCTGAGGCAGCTTTTGTGAATGTGCATTCAATTCTACTCAGCTGCTCTAAATTAAATTTGACTTAAAAGAAGATGAGCAGCTGCAACATGAGCAGCCTTTTCGTGTGTTTGTGTTGTGGCCCAAGTTCATTGTGCCATGATCTTTCTTTTTGCAATATGTTTAATCAAAATGAAAGCAGAATATCCCATTTCACTGAGCCAGTTTTCAAAAACTAGTTATGAACCACCTCTCCTCTAATTTTGTTTTGTTTTACTCCTGTTATTTAATAAGTTTTGAATGCATGTGTCTGTCTACAGGTGATTGACCCCTTTGAGTCTAGTGATCCCAGTCGTTGGCCAGATGAAAACACAAGACAGGAGCTGATAAAAGAGTGCAGAGACAGCTCAGCAGGACCTTTTCTTCTGGTAAACTAGGATTCATTCAACCATGAGTTATGAGTAATGCAGCATTTTATACACTTTCCCAGTGTTTGATAATTTGCCATGAAATCATAGTTTGACTTGTGGATGCCTGTCAACAACACCCACTGTGAATTGAAATTCGATCAAACAAACTTTTCAAGTTTATCCAATCTTGTTTAAAGAAAAGCTTTCCAGGATTTTAAACACTGTTTGTGCAATATGTAGGGTATGGTTCAATTACCAGTCTACAACTGAGCTAACTGTAGTGTTACAATGTATGAATGGCTCAGATATTGCTTCTTAAGTTCATAAGTGTAGCAGCTTGCTTAACTTGGTGCAACAAAGTAATACAATCTCACTCACAATGAAAATCCTGACATAAACAAAACATCTGAGATAGAAATATACAATATTTTAATCCTGCTTTTCCTTCTGTGTCCACATGGTGGTGTTTCAGGCTCTCATAGGGCACCACTATGGCACAGCCAGTCTGCCTGCCCAGGTGGAGGTGTCAGAATACCAGTTGCTGCTGCAGGAGAGCCAGCAGGTGGGTGTTAGCACCCAGGAGCTGGAGAGGGTGTACCAGAGGGACGAGAACAGCAACCCCCCTTCGTACTGCCTGAGAAATACACACACCTGCTGCCTTCAGGTGAAACACTTTACTCCACATCCATGGACATTCCTCTTGACCTGAGAGTTGTAACTTAAATCTAAAAATCTGAGCCACAAGATCTGATTATGGATCAAGGAGGTTTTCATGTAGGTCAAGGATGAAACTTGATAACCATCCAAGCCCTGTGTTTCTGTTATAAAAAGATGTATGGAATTAAGCAGTTTAGGTTTGTATTGTAAACATTAAATAATCCTGCCATGCATTAAGAAACTATTAAATCTATCTGCTCTGCATTAGTCCTGTGTATGCCACTGTACTTACAACATATCAGACTTGAAAGAAGTATTCATTTTTTAGAAACAAATAAAACCCAACCATAAATACTATCCTTGTTTAACTCCTCAGGCAGAACTGAAAGAACAAGGAGAGACTGAGACAAAACCTGAGGAAGAGGAGCTATTAAAGTTGATTCAGGCCACAGTAAGTCTGTGTGTGGAAAACAGTCTCATGACCCCAGAGAGAGCCCGAAGGTACTACAGATCAGGTGAAAAGCGCACAACTTTTTGTTTGCTTGTTTGTCTCTCTGTCTGTGTCTCTCTGTTTGTCTCCGTCTGTCTATGTTTGTAATTAAAACCAAGTGTCTCATGACCCTCTGCTTCTCAACAGCCTTGGATGCAGATCTGAGATTTGCTCTGGAGAACCGTCCTGACAGTGACATCATCAGACGCTGTCTGGTTTACATCCACAGGGTCATCAATGCGAAAGGTCAGAGGCTGATGAGGTCAAAAAATCAGCTGGAGGTAGGAGACACTTATCTAAAAAAAATAAAAAAGTAAAAACAGGGGATCCTAAATTATGTTACTGGAATCTATTTTTTTTTTTTCTGTAAGTCCTTGGTTTGAGACAAAAGTCTATCCAGAAGATGGCCAGGGGGGCCTTAACCATCACAGAGGACACTTGAAATTAAGGCTGTGATTCGCTATTTTACTTATCACAAGCAGGTCTATTTTAGCCATTACAGGCTGCCAATAGCTTTATTTGCATATCTGTGAAGCATATTACATTTTTTGTGACTTTGGACACACAATTTTTGAGTACTGAAAAAAATCAGCTAGGAATATACAATTGTTGCTTCTTTTTTAAGTTACCTTCTGTGGTTATAAACACAAAATGTGACTTAACAACTTATACATACATAAATGTTCAATTTTAAAGTAGATTTGATTTTAGAGGATGTAATAGGTAAATGACTGCTATCCCCCTGTGTGTTTTTACATCATGCCACCCATGTGGAAGGCTGTGCCCTAGTTTTACTTTCTTTAACTCTTTAAAACAGATTCACATGCTCATCAAAAAAAAAAAAAATTCTCCTCTTGTCACATAATGAGCTTGTTCAACTTATTACACATATAACCAACATCATGCATTGCCTTATATTCATACCTGAAACATTCAGTCCAAACCACATCAAAATTTTAATTTGAGCACAACAAAACCTTACCCTTCAAAGTTTTATTTAGCTTTACCAATAATTACTGACACATGAAGTTCATGTCGACAGACTCACAAACACTCAGCTGTATCTCATGCACGTGTTTGATTCTCTTCTCTCATATTAAATCAGTGAATTTAATGTTTTACGAGTTAAGGTTGCTTTTGTGTCAAAAAATCATCTATAATGCATTAAAAACTTTGCTAAAAAATGTTCTGTTTATTTTATGCTTTCAGGCTCCGATGTTGAAGCTTGGGACAGTCCCCTCAGATGAACAGCTGTTGTCAGAGCTTTGCGACAGCTTCCTCCCAGATCTCATCAGCTCCTCTCATCTTTTAGTCTACACCACCTCCACAGAGTGTGATCCACGGCATGGTTACACCACGGGCAGGAGGCGAGGTTACGCCGAGGTTCTGTGCCAGCAGGTGAACTCTGACCTCTTGGGGTTGATTGACAGCATGAAGGTTTTAGAAACCAATGAAGACTTTCTGCAACATGACTCTTTGGCCAGAGAGCAGGCTGAGCAGGAGGAGCTGTGTGACATCATGTCGCGCTTATATGACATCACCCGACAGGAGGAAGAGAAGGTCAGGATGGAGGTGTTTTCACATTTTTACAGCTTTGTGATTGAAAGTAGAATAAGAGAGTGACTGAATGGCGTAGAGACTGCACAACTGCACTTAAGTGATTTAGTTTTCAGAAGTGTATGATCTCAGTCACATGTATGTTCTTTGATCTCTCTTCTTGTGTTGTTACACTCTGATAACATTTGTTACTATCAACTCAGGCCTAAGATTGCACCATATGATTTCTCTTGTAATCTGTTGCAGGTCAGAGCATATGTGATGGAAAGCAAACCACAACACCCACTAGTGGTGACAGGAGGACCATGCACAGGGAAGACAGTTCTGCTGGCACACTGTTCTCAAAATGTAAGTTGAGCAACTTTTAACAAAGGTAACCATATTTTAAAAACCCCAAAAGAGGACCCCCTACCCGGCCTCTTGAGGACCCTGTAAAAAATACCCAAAGATACTCAAAGACAGCAAAGGAGCTTTATAATCCATACATTAATTTAAAACACTTCTATTTGAGGTAAAAAAGTTCTGTAATGTATGGAAGCCCATTTCAGCCAGTTAAAAATAAAGAAATGGAAAACTGGCTCTGCTATTTTTTTTCCAATATGGAGTTGAAATTTTGAAAAAGAAAGAAAAGGTCAAACCAATGAGATAAAAAGTCTAAATTTTGACTTTTTAGCTCAGAATTTTGACTTTCATTGTCTCAGAATTTTGACTTTGTTGTCTTGTAATTTTGACTTTATTATCTATAAATAAAGACTCTTCATCTCAAGTTATTTTATTAAAATGGGCCAAAGAAAAATCTCAACAGAGCTAAGTTTTTGTTTTTTTTCCTTTAACTGGTGAAAATGGGCTTCTATAATAAAGCCTCACTACATGCTTAAATAAAAATAAAATATATTTATTTCTCTTTTACAAGACTATAAATAAAGCCTCAAAATCTTAGTTAAAGCTTGATTTAGAGTTTGAAGCTTTTAAAAGTTCAGCGGACCGAGAGGTGCCAGCTTTATAAAAGTGTACATGGTGCCTCCCATTAGTCACGATGATGACAAAGGAGGAGTAGCCGACTTATGTATCTGAAATTGTCTGTAAATATCCACCTCTACATCAGCATTTTCTGAGAGTGCAGCGCAAGCAGTGAGAGCATGTTTGCTCATGCTTGACATCTTGACAGGTTGGTGCATTGAAATAATGCAATTAGACAAGTGTAGCACTTTGCTCATCCTACTTTTACAGCTATTAATCCCCATATTACAATAGGTTTAATACATAAAAACATCTGTTAAAAACATTTGGTGTCAGCATCATGTAAACAAATGTCCTGTTGTCTTCCTCCTCAGTTAAAGTCCTGGATACCAGACAGTGACCCCGTGGTGATAACCCATTTTTGCGACCTGTCAACCAACCCCTCCCTGAAGCACCTGTTATCAAGCCTGTGTTACCAGATTACAACTACATACAAAAGCAGATCTTCTTCAGAGGCAAACAGTTACCCCAAGGATTCAAGCTGCAACCAAAACACTGATTTCATGAGCCCTTATCATGAATCCACCACAGAAGAGCAGGCTCATGACCAGGACCTCAGCACATCAGCATGCCTGGATCTCTGTGGCATCATTACACCTGATATCTGTCTGTCTGAGCTTAAAAGACGCTTCTCATCCCTCGTCTCCCTCATACCTTCAACCAAACAGCCTTTAATTCTAATCCTTGTTGGCCTGGATCACACTGAAAACAACTTTGGACTTGAAATCATTAAAAGCTTCCCCCTGCCAGCTCCTCCAAGCGTCAAACTCATCTTTTCAGTCTCCTCCAACAGAACACAAATCCTGAAGGCACCTAGCCAACAAATGAGTCCATCTTTATGTACACCACAGCACGGAGAGGAGGAGTCAGGACTTGTGTGTTTGAAGCTTGGACCAGTGGACAGGAAAGAGTGTTCGAAGATGTTGGCATCTCTGCTGAGAAGTTCGGGGAGGAGGGTGACTTCAGGGCAGCAGGGGTTGGTGAACCAGGCGCTGACTTCTTGTCGTCTGATGCTTTACGCTCGACTCCTGAAAGAACACACTTCTCTCTGGCACTCTGGTACGAGCCATACAAAACAAATTAGAATGAAATAAAATAAAGAAAATAGAGGGTTTCTAAAGGATGGGCTGCAATTCTGCATTTTTGAAACTTAGCACATTTTTTTAACTAAACAAAACAAGCAAAGCAGCCTTCTGTCTGCACTTCTCAACTGTAAACGGAAGTGAATTAACAGATTCAGGTTAATAGTAAAGTAAGTAAATACATAAAACAATTTTTCCCCCTCACCCCACCCCACAAATTAAAATCACAGTCCAGCACTTCAGTAGTACATGACTTAATGTTCAGAAATAGAAAATTGTATCTAGACACTGTTTCACTCCAAAACAAGAAAATACACACCATGACTCAAACAGACTCATTTTTGTAGAATTGTTTGAGAAATGTCAACAGTAATAAAACATGTAAGCAGATTTGGAATTAATAGTTTGATAAAAGTTTTTCCATATATTTTGATTCTTTATTAATTAAAGTCTTATAAGGTTAAAACACAGAACAGAAAACTAATTTCTGGAGTTATTCACACTTTTATTTCACTTCTCTCCCTCGTTTCTCCTTTCATCATTAGATTCAGACATCAGTGAGTCTTCCCTACCTGACAGTGTCCATTCGTCTATCTCTGCTTTGCTGGATCATCTTGAGGAGAAACACGGCTTCTCCATCGTGGCTCGTTCCCTCTTGTACCTCACCCTCTCCAGGACTGGACTCACTGAGGCTGAGCTCGCTGATCTGCTGTCTCGTGACGACGCTGTGCAGTCCGAGTATTTTCAGCAACATTCAAGCCTCTCCTCTTGTCCAGTTCTGCAAGTTGATGTGGAGAGACTTCTGATGGATTTAAAGGAATTTCTTGTAAGACGAACTGTAGGGGGGTCAAAGGTTTTATTCTGGATAAGCAGACATTTCAAGCTGGTAGCTGCTAGGAAGTATCTTTGCTCTCCTGAGCTGAAAAGAGAGATTCATTCAGTGATGGTGGATTATCTTGATGGGAATTCTGAACAACTTCCTTCTGAGCAAAAATCTGACACAACCAAAATAAGATCATCCCTGGACAAGCAGCCATTCAGCCAACCGTTCATCTTCACCTGTGGCCAAGTGAACTTGAGGAAAGTTTTAGAATTGCCTTATCACTTGCAGGAAAGTAACAAATGGGAGGAGTTAGAGAGTGGACTGATTTTGTCTTTGGAGTTTCATCAGGCTATGATACAAGCAGGACTTCTGAGAGACTTAGTCGCCATGTTAGAAAGTGAGCAAGCAATGCACCACTTTAGTTTTTCAAAAGAAAGGGCTATCCTTGCAAGTGTTTTGAAGTCGTGCGCCTGTTTGCTGCAGAGCTCACCCCTGCAGCTGCCCACATGTATGGAGGTTAGCCTCGTTCCTTATCTTGAGGAATTTCCTGCTCTTAAACGTTACGTCGCAGAGATCAGAGCGGAAAGGAAGGAAAGAGGATGTGGATTAGGAGTTGCTCTCTGTCCTGCTCCTTCCTCAGTTCCCTCTGTTTGGTGTTCAAAGCACGACGCCAGAAGTGAAGGTGTTTCTGTAATAGGAGCAGCTGGGACAGAGTGTGGGATTATAGTTGAAGTCATGGATGATGGCACAGCTTGGGTTTGGAAAGGCTCTGGGTGTGAGGTAGTTAAGCTTTCTCTGAGGTCTGAGCAGGAGGATGTTGGTTTTGCAGGAGTGAAGAGTAGTGGTCAGTTTGTGCTGCTTCTCACGTTATGCAACAAGCTTTTCTTGTGGGATGTTACAGGTTCTCAAGTATTTCTACAAGTCAAGGAGCCTATAACAACACAGTCAGGTCAAGAAAGGATCTGCAAACTGAAGGGGTTTGTTTCAAATCAGAAGAAGTTGTTCATGTGGTGGGAAGGGGAGACTTTTGTGAGTGTGTTTGACGTCCCCAGTGGCACAATGACATATCTCCAGTGTCAGGGCTGTGTGACCTGTTTGGTTTGCTCCTCTGATGGTGTTTACACGTACTGTGGGCAGGAGGAAGGCAAAGTGTCCATCTTTAACAGTAATAACAGTCAACTGCTTGGTACATGTTCAAACTCAAACAGCACAATTGCCTCTGTTATTCTCTGTGAGGATAAGATGGAGCTGGCATGTGTTGACAGGATGGGAAATATCACTCTATGGGAAATAGCTGTCACATTTGAACCCCCTAGACTCATGAAGGAGATCCTTAATGCAGGGGATTCAAATAACATCCTCAATACAGATCACTCAGACGGACATAACACCTTGCTTGTGTGTCACTCTCACCAGGTCACACTGTGGGACACATGTGACTGGGAGCTGTGGGACCAGTTCCTGGCTCCACAGGGGAGAGCCTTCGCCCAAGCTTTGCTCTCCCAGGACAATCACCTCTTCCTGGCTCTGCTAGAGGACTGTCCTCTTGTCTTGGTGTGGAGGGTGAGCACAGGGGACTGTGTTCTCTCTTTGGAAACAAACCAGCAGCCTCACTCCCTCCTGAAGACAGCCTCAGATGTTCTCTGTGTTGCCAAAGATAGCTGCCTCACTGTTTGGGACTCTGCGATGATAGAGGCTGTGGGTACACTCCCAAAAATGAGTTTCTCAGTCAAAGAAGTTGCAGCTGAAGGAACAAGGGAGTGTTTCTACACCACTGATGGGTCAGAGGTGGTGTGGAGATGGAGGTTAAAAACAAAACTTCCACATGCCTATTTCATTCATGATGGTCCTGTGCAAAAGCTGTGCCTTTCTCCTGATGGTACCTACCTCCTGACACTCTCAGGAACTGAAATCTATGTTTGGCAGACAGAAACAGGTCAGAATATCCTGCGTATCAGAGGCAGCAGAGCGACTGACATTCTGGTCACACCCAACAGTCTCCTCGCTGTGAGTATTTCTGAAAGCCATTTGTCCAGAGTGTGGAAGCTGTCACATGGGAGCATTGTGTGCAGTATAAGCGTGTACCTATCTGAAGCCCAGGTGTCACCTGAGAACACTTTCCTTATTGGCCTTCGGCGTGGAGACTTGCTAGCAGCCAGTTTGTGGACTGGCTCAATCAGTAAGCGTTTCTCCTGCGTGATGAGCTCCGAGCATGTTGTCGCTTTCTCAACTCTTTCAGAGCACCCAGACTTTGTTGTTGTGATGGCCACCTCAGGAGCGGTGTACACTTGGAAAGTGGCAGAGGAGACAGTGTGCAGTCATTTTCAGCTGCCTCATACATTTCAGTGTCAGCCACGAGACTTCCAGATGTCCTCTGATGGGAGCTACGCCCTGCTCTCCTCTGAAAATGAAGTGTTAAACCTTTTGGATCTGTCACGGGTCAGGCTGTGCTCGATCAAGGCTGAAGGCTCAGTTATCAAAGCCTGCTTGGATGAAACTGGAAGCTACGTTGTGTATATTTCCCATCCCAGGATCCAGGAGAAAAGCTGTGTCTGTTCTCTGCACTTGAAGCCCGTCCTTACAGTTGTTCGCCTTGCAGATGGGGAAAGAATAGGAAGTGTGTTTCTGTATAAAAATCCAACCTTTTTGTCTGTGTGTAAGCGACAGCTTGTTTTTGTAGGCTTTGAGGACGGGTCTGTAGGTGTCTACTCTATTTGTGATGTCATGATCAATGGGGAGGAGCCATTCAGGTGCAGAGAAAATGTAAAATGTTCAGTGAAGCAGTGCCCCTTTGACAGAGCACCATTCAGCTGGCTACCTTTAGACACCCCAAACATAAAGTGGCCTTAAGATAGTTATATGTATCACTGGAATATTGATATTGAAGTATGTTGTGTGTGTATATCCTGCGTCAATAAATTTTTTACACAAGTCTGTTTGCTCTGTCTGTGGGAATTATACATTTTTTCTAAGAAAATCAACAGGTCATCCCTGAAACTACTATTTCAGGTTCAAAATCAACAGCACATTACACTTGGGTGACCAAACATCCTCTTTGGCGTGACATGTCCTCCATTTGCAGATCAAATTATATAATTTAAAATAAAAAAATTTCCCAAAATGTCCATTTTTTTCTCAGCTTGTTCCACAGATCTTTGGTATTTACAATAAGTTGCTGCACTGGGCGACTGGCAACATTCTGCTGAGCCAACTTCAAAGTCAAAATTATGAGATAAAAGGTGAAAGTTATGGGATAGAAAGCAAAAATATTTTGATAAAAAGTCAAAAAATGAGATAAGTTCATTTTTGGTATTAAAAAGTTTAAATTTTGAGATGAAAAGTAAAAAAAGGAGAGATTTTAAGTAAAAAAATTGAGATTACAAAGAGATAATTGTGAGAAAAATGTTAAATTTTAAAATTAACAAATAGAAAGTTTGACTCTTAATCTAATCAGTATCTCCAAAAGGCTGGATAGGGGCTCGTCCTTTGGGGATTTTAGATTAAGAATATGATTGACCTACCTTACACTTTAGTGCACAAGGTTACAGCCAGCATTTACAGGAGTGTCACTTCTGTGAAAACAAAAACTAAACTGAGTGTTTAGCCTGCAATTAGTTAGAAGTAAGTTTGAATAAAAGAAATCGCATCTACTTTTGGGCTAGAAATGTCAGAAAAATAATATTGACGAGTCCTTTAAACACTTTCATTAATCTTAGTTATGACGCCTTTTTGTTAATTAAAACTAACTAACTAACAAAAAAATCCAACACAAAACAGATTGAGAAAAACAGCAAAATAATAAATAATTAAATAAGAAAATAATTGTATAAGCTCTACGAGTCATAAAACAGAAAAAGTAAAATATCCCGTTGCTTGATGAGTTGCGCGGTTGCCGGTGAAAATAAAGACAGTATTCTGTCCCATGGTCCTTGAATGCAGCATGATGTATGATAAAGTTCTTGCGCTGATCAAACATCAGTTCAGTCTGGTTCAGTGCCTTTGCTGACATGGCTCAGCTTTACTGTTGGGGAGATGGCTCCAGTGGACAGTTCGGTCCTCGAGCAGCTCTCAGCCCGGTTTCATGGACCGCCCCCGGGAGCATCACCGACATCAGCTGCGGGGAACAGCACACTTTATTCCTCACCAAGGATGGAGGAGTTTTATCATGTGGACACAACTCTCAGGGGAGACTGGGACGAGAAAAATCTACGGATGAGAGAAACCCAGGTATGTTTTTGTTATATTCTCAAAAACAATAGAGGTGGGTCGAATTAAAGAGGAAATGTTTTTTTTTCGTATTGATTAATTTTATTAACAAGCTTGTAAATGAAATTATTCACTCCTGACCCCCCCTACTTTACCCTTTTTCATGATACCGTTATTAAAATGAATCTGGAAATCAACTTTCCTAATGTCTTAAGACTGACAATCTTACAGGTGATGCCTAAAGTCATAATTTATCACCGTAAACAGCGCGCAGCCTGAGCACTGTTTCAGTTTCGTTTCTCTCTCTTATTCCAAGACAGCGAAACTTATGTGGTGAGTTCAAGTGGCAGTAGGAAAGATCAAATATAGATTGTACTGCTCCGACGTTTTCATGTCTAATGATGTTCAAAGTTGATTTATAAGAGGTAAGGTGAATTAATTTGTTCACATCAATTAAATGTTTACAATCAGGACCCACCCACTAAACAATACTTAAAAATGTAAAGATCAAAATATTGTTATTGTTGCAGGGTTAGAAAGAACATATTTTACTTTTTTTTTTTTAATTTAAACTTAGGCTATGGGTACCTGAGGAAGAAAAAAAGACAACATTGAACATGGGTTTAATATGCAGACAAATTTTTAATCCAAAGACAGGTTTATTTTTTAGGAAAGCTGGGGGCAATTGTCCTTCATGTATGGATGTTAGGAGTATGTTCCTTTACACTAACCATCATGTCACACTATAAGGTCGCGTGGAGGGTCTGAATAATGTGGTATCAGTGGCGTGTGGACAGGACCACTCTCTGGCTCTGTGTGCATCTGGACATGTGTTCTCCTGGGGAGCCCAAGAGGACGGACAGCTCGGCATGTTACCAGAACAACACGTGAACAATCACAGACCATGGTAAGAATCTTTAAACCACTTCTTTTTGGACATCACTGCCCAGCTCAGTTTTCTGACTCTTCTTCTTCTTATCAAAATGAAGTCGTGTGCCCATACCGATGCCAGTGCCAGTGATCCACATCGCTTGTGGAAATGTCCACTCTCTGGCTCTGACAAAAGGTAAGACGGCATGTTTTTTGTCATCCTTTCAGATTATTGTTCTCAAGACAAGACTTTGATCCTGACTGTTTTCTTCTCTACAGGAGGAGATGTCTTCACCTGGGGCTCGAACAGCTACGGTCAGCTGGGCCTGGGGAAGAACGTGTTACTCCAGTACACTCCTGTCCTGATAACAGCTCTGACTGGTGTTGCAGTGACACAAGTTTCAGCCGGAACGACACACTCTTTCTTCCACACACTGCCTGGTTTGGTGTACTGCTGTGGGGCCAATAGATCGGGCCAGCTGGGGCTCAACCGGGTGGATGAAAAAGGTTCAATAATGCTTACTCATTTACATTTGGGAAATGGTAGATCGTCCAAGTAAAGCTCATCATCGTTTGTCAGACAGCTCCCACACATTGCAAAAATTAGCCACTATCAACCAAAGAATGTTCCCATCTTTCTTGATACGAACATCTTATCTTCTTACAGGAAGGTTTAACATCTGCGTGGTACCTGCCCTCAGACCTTTGGATGTGTCCTCTATCAGCTGTGGAGAGGCACACTCTGCTGTGTTAACAAAGGTACACTGAAAAAGCAAATACAGCGAAAAGGTTTTGTTTTGCAATAGCATAATATCAAACTTCTCTATCAAATTTGTAACTTTTCTAGGATGGTAAAGTTTTTACTTTTGGAGAGGGGAGTCATGGTCAGCTTGGTCACAACTCCACTGAGATTGAAAAAAAACCTAGATTGGTTGAAGGTTTGGATGGACCAGCTACACAGATTTCATGCGGCAGGTAAAAAAAATAAAAATTGGACATTATTATTCTAATGAGACACAGAAAATTAATCATTACCAGAATCCCTGGGTTAAGAAAACATCGCATTAAATCTTTAAGTACATTTTTAATTACATCCCACAGACGTCACACTCTGGTGTTGGGCTCCTCTGGCCAGCTGTGGGCTTTTGGTGATGGTACCAAAGGTCAAACAGGAACTGGGATCACTGAGGACAGTCTGTCTCCCACTCTGGTGAAACTTCCACGGATGAATGACCATGAAGCAGCCGCACCCGAAGGTAGGAATATTAAGTGGATTTCACTTTATTTAACTGAGAGTGTTTGGTTTATGGTTTCCTTTTCAATTATTTTTCTATGCAGATCTAAAAGTATCAGCTGGATGGAACACAAACTTTGGTTTCACCTCACCTGCACAGGTAACCTGTTCAAAGGTTTGATGACGTTATTGCATCTTTGTATGAAACTAAGACACCTTGACTGACTAACTTCTAGTTTTTAAAATAACTCTGGAAAATATAATATTGATTCAGTATCCTGGAAAAGTTCATTTTATTGTTGGAGTTGAAATTGAAAAGAGAGGAAAAGGTGAAGTTGTAGAATCTGTACACACACCTAAATAGTTAAAGGATGTATTACTTTTAATTGTGATGGTTTCGGTTTTCAAATAATGGAAACTCAAAATGCAGAATTTTAAAATGGCAGATATTACATAAAACCCTCTGACATCTCTCATCCTCATGAGAGGTTTTGTGTCTAACCTTCCTTGTGAGGACATCAATGACTGTTTTCTGAACAACTGTCAAGTCAATAGCGTCCCATGTGATTGTGAGGCCTGCTGGACAGGACGAGGAGACCAATCAAAGGCCCAGGCAATATTTCTAGGTGTCTGACTAATTATTACAACAACATTGAACTATTTCACAAATTTTACAAGATACTGAAGATATGGTTTTCATTAGCTGAAAGTTATAATCACCAAAAATAAAGAAATAAATGCTTGAAATGCCTCGCTTGATGTGTTGGATCCATATAATATGTTTCACTTTTTGAACATGAACTACTGGATTTTTTTGCACCTTTACAACCCTTTTTTAGAGTTTGGACCAAAGACAGATTACAGGGCGGCTTGATGAGACAAAACTGCATTATTGGTTGTCAGCAAGACCTGAAAATGCAGATGCCAAGAGGTTTTTATTCATTATTACATTTTACTTTTGTTAACTTACCAGTGTTGTGCATAAATTACAGTATCCCTTCTTCTTTCCTTCATCCATAGAGAAATATGTGAAATGTTTTTCACAGGTTCCAGCCTTGTTTCAAGTTTTACAAAGACAGAGTGAGTTTTCAACAGTAATCTAATGTGACAGAATCAGAGTTTGAAAGAAAACTTAAAAAATGAGTATCACCCAATTCTCATCCCCTGATTTTGTTTCTCCATCAGTGGCTCTCCAAAAGAAGCAGGCGCTCTGACTGTGGACCTGGAGGAAGCCAGCCGAGTTTTTGACCGGCTGCTGGCCGTACCATGGATCAAAATAACAGTTATGAGCAAAGAGCCTTTTTGATCTTTGAATTGACTGCTTAGGCTTTTAAGTCTTGTTAAAAAATGGTTGCCACACATCACATCTTTGACATACAAATTGATGCACTTTGGACGGCTCAAGGTTATTCTAAATAAAACTCTTTTCTCTGCAGGTAAATCTGAAGGTCCTATTAGACTTGCTGATGGCTTCAAAAGATATCAAATCACCAGAGATCATCATGCTTCTGCTGACATGTCCTCTTCTCCTAGAGGACTCTCATGTCATGAATACAGTACTGACTCTGTCAGTCTTCATCGCAGATCTGAGTGAAAAGAATCGCGAATCACTGAGTAAATAACTCTCATGAACATCACCTTTTGCCACAGGGTTGAGCAGATTTGTAATGATGCAACAGTGGACAAAAAATATAATACAGCACCCTGCAAAATCAAATGATAGTGTCTGATTTTGCATTGGTTGAATTTTTTTGCCTCTGCAGAACTTCTAAAACCATAAAAGTTATTTTTAATGATCCATTATTAAATTTTCAAATCATTTTTTTCCTTTTGACAGAGAGCTGGTGGTCATCCCTGACACCCACCCTACTAACCAGGCACATCATGGTGTTCAAAAACGCTGTGGCCTTCATGTTAAATCATGGCCTCTTGGCAACTCACAGCCCAGGGGTCAGATTCTTGCTGGAGGCCCTCAAACTTCTCTACAAGGTCAGTGTTGGGACATTTTTGCTGTTAGTGATGCACGTTTTATAACTGGTGTCAATTAAAAAAATTCAACAAAGGACCGATGCGAAAACATGGTCACTCAAAATCTGACCTTTTCAGACGTTGAATGTGAACAAATGCTGTAGAGTAAATTAAAAGGGATTAAGCCCTTTTTAAGTGGTATGAGTGCTGTTGTGTGATTTTCCTGGCAAATACTGTACTTTTTTGTAGTGTAATGTTTATGTTTTTTTTTAATATATATTCAAGGCAAACAAAGTTGGAAAGTCCTACAAGGTCCCACTGAGCACCTTTTATGTCGAGGAAATCCATGGTAATGTGGATCCAGTATACGACGTCACTCTTTGGGCACAGCTTTGCAAAGCGGGGGTATGAAGATGCCATACATTATAAAGGACGTTTTCTTTTCTAATTACCTGCTTTTCCTACTTTCTGCATGGTGAAATTCCTATTTTTATTTTCTTCTAGAATGCCGGGGACAATGAAAAATTGCCAGCAATTTTTTGCTGCTACCCATTTGTGTTCACTCTGGTACACAAAGTGGCAGTCTTTAACATCTGTGCAACGATAATAAAGGTACAGTACACAATAAAAATAGTTTAAACCAGTTTATGAGACATCAAGTGACTGACACAGCACTGAAACAGCAAATTGTTTTTTTTTCATGACTTAAGCATTCACCAAGACAAATATACGTTTGTGAAAATGTGCATAATATTGAGTGGCAAAACAGAGTTAAAAGTTTATTTTTCTTTAACTACAGACTGGACAATGGGCCATACATGAAATGGCTTTGAGGATGCCTGCTGAACTGAATAAAGGACACACAGACACGGCACCAGCTCCGGTTTTTCAGCTGACTCTGAGACGTTCTCACCTGGTGGAGGACACCTTCAGACACCTGGCTGCAGCCGACCACTGCGCCTTCCAGAGGGAGCTTGTGGTAAACGCAGTGGGCCTGATTCACTGAAGGGTTGTGGGGCTTGCGCAACTGCAAATTCTATGCAAATTAGCCAAAAATGCATTGACTAATTCACAGAGCAGCCACAAAGGGTCAAATGCTCCTCTAACTGGACTGTAGTATGAACAGCATATCTCTGTGCATCATGATTTTTGCATAAATCTTAATGGACCACTGTGCGCCACAGAAAAAAACATGCCCCCTCTATTCTTATGAGCCGCACTGCAAATAAACCTATTTCACTGTGAAAATTTATCATTTTTTTGTAGGTGATCTTCAAGGACGACAGGAAGTTGACCAATGTCAACAAAAGTGACCTCTTTTTGCTTGTCTTCGATGAGCTGATCGCTCCTAAATCGGAAATGTTTATGTACAACGAGAGCGAAACTCTGCTCTGGTTCCCTTCCCAGGTAGGACCAGTTTGTTGAAAAGGAAATACTGGCATTTAGTATTTTGATTTTGTAGCACTTCATAAAAGTCTGCAATTACAGTAAAAAAGCTCTTATGTGTTCATTGATTTTTTTTCCCTCAACAAAATCATACACGTTGTCACCACCAAACAGCCAAAGAAGGATAAGAGGACTTACTTCCAGTTCGGTGTTTTGTGTGGACTGGCTCTTTACAACCAAAACATCATCTACCTGCCCTTCCCACTCGTTCTCTTCAAGAAGCTGCTCGGCTTCAGGCCCTCGCTGGATGACTTGAAGGAGTTTGAGCCTGTGGTGGGAGAGTAAGATTTAAAAGCACAACACTAAGCTTTATTTTTTATTCATTTTTTAACCAACAGATGTTTTTACCACCTCACTTCGACAAATGTTTAAGTGTTTCCTTTGAATTAAATATAGATTGTGTATGCCACTGCTGGGTGACAGATGTGATAAATTGATGTTTGTGTGTGCGTCTCCAGGTCTCTGCGGTGTATGCTGGAGGACTACACACCTGATGACGTGGACAAAACTCTGACCACTTTCACTGTAGGTTTGATAAATCACAGAGCACCTGTTGGTTCATCTTCAAACGATCACTGCTGGACGTCACCGAACGTTTTTCCTTTTTACTCATTACAGGTGAACTGGGATAAAAAGAGAGTTGATTTAGACCCGACACAACCTGAAAGACCTGTCACAGCATCAAACAAGTATGTTCATTTGGGGGTATTAAGGATCTATTTAAGGATATTTACTGATCATGTGAACGAAGAATGCTATGGTGAAATAAGACAACGGCAGAAAATTATCAGCTCATGATTAAAAGTGCTTGTTCAATTTACACTGTCTGCCCAAAATAAAGTTGCAGTTCTGTTTTTTTCTGAATAGGAAAGAGTTTGTTAGCGCCTTTGTCGACCATGCCTTCAACAAATCAGTGACAGGAGTGTTTGAAGAGTTTAAGAGGGGGTTCCTGAAGGTGTGTGATTACGACGTGATGGGTTTCTTCCAGCCGGAGGAGCTCCAGGCTGTGATGGTGGGCCAAGAAAACTATGACTGGAATGTCTTCAAGCAGGTTTGCCAAAAAATAAATTCATTGCAACAATTTTTCTCTAAAAAGCTAAACCATCTCAGCTAGCATATGCTGTGTTTAGGACTGTCTAGGACAAACCGGTGCTGCTATTATTCCTGAGTCACTCACATAAGGCACAGATGTAACAGTCATTCTGTTTCTTCCCCGTAGCGGCAGTGGGCTGGTGAAAAAAGCCTCTCTAAAAGGGGAAACTTTTGATGTTACTTACTATTCATAGTCAAATACAAGCGCACTGTATTTACAAACCCTGAGAGTTTAATGGGGCGACAATTTCTCTGTATCAAGGCATAAGCACAGTCACACCTGTTTGGGCTACCTTGATGGCAGATACATTACCTTAACAGAAATCAGTTTCTATGGTTGGATGTCTTAGACACCGACTTCAGAATCAGAATCAGAATACTTTATTGATCCCCTAGGGGAAATTGCTTTTTAAGTATACAGTTACTCCCATTCAGAAAGTGTTAGAAATATAAGAAAGTACAAATTTAAGCATAAGTGTGAAATATAAGTATAAGTGTCTTACCCAAAATTGAAATCTAAGCATAAAAATATAAAAGAAAATGAAATATAGAATAGAACATTAAGTATGTACAGTCTACCTAAAATGTGTGGTATATACATGATGAGATTGGTATGGAATATTGCACAAGAACTGACGTAAATAAATTATAAATCATAAATAATAAATAAATTATTATCTTTGTGAGGCTCTTCTTTTTTTCATATCTATCATCTACGTCACCTGAAAGTAAGGACATTTTCCAATGCATATCAAATGTTTATTATCCCATCAGAACACTGAGTATGAAGGAGACTACCATGCCGAACATCCGAACATCATAACCTTCTGGGAGGTCTTTGAGAAACTGACAGATGAGGAAAAGAAAAAGTTCCTCTGTAAGGATGAAACACAAAAACGATCATACATGATAAATAAGAACACAATAGCATCAAGAGGGAGCAAAGTGAATGACCTCTTTGTTTTTGTTGTCAGCGTTCCTCACAGGCAGCCACCGCGTCCCTTTCCTGGGTATGGAGAGCATTAAGATGAGAGTTGCTGTCCTTCCCAATGCCAATGAGACCCATAAGCCAGAGGCCCTCACCTGCCACAAGCTGCTGTTGCTGCCCATCTACCAGAGATACCCGGTCGAGGAGACAATGTATGATAAGCTCCTTCAGGCTATTTATCATAACGGAGGCTTTCGGAAAGAAGAAACAACAGAATGAGCTCACCAAGGCTTCTTAGAAACGATCTAAATAACTTTTCAAGTAGTTTGCCATCGTAGGTGTGATTTTATTTACGATTATTTTCGATAAAATTGTTGTGATGAATCAGTTGTTACTTTTTGAAGGAGAAGTGGGTGAGCAGCCTGTGTGTGTTTAGCTTTCTCTGGTTTTATCTTTGTTTTAATCTTCAATGTTATGTCACCCTCACACTGATCAACACAGAAAACTTGATTTGTCTGTTTCAAATGTTAAGTTGTTAAAGCATCACAGTCAAGAGTGATGACTAACATGTTGTTTGGCTCTGTCTCAACTTTGGTTGTCACCGCTGAGTGGATTATTTGTAATGTAGTGTAAAATAGCCTTAAGTTCCTTTTAAGCTTATTTGTAAAAGCCAAAAGCAAAGGTAGATCTTTTGATGGTGTCATAAAAATCCAATTTTTAGCAGAACTGAATATCTTGTCCTCTTCTTTGTACCCAGACAACAAGCTAAATAAAAAGCATTTTACTGCAAACATGTCTGGCACTTTATTGTCATTTTGAAAACTGTCATTTTTAACATTTGATGAATTATTTCAGGTGATATATTGATTTATTTTATATTCTTCTTGAAATTTTGTTTTTTCCAGCATACTTGGACTAATTGAGGTCATTAAAGCTTCATTTTTGTGATTTAATCTATTCATCATTGGTCATATGAGTGGTTTGACCTGAAAACATGTTTTATCAACTGTATTGTTCTTACACCTCAAACGATTTTACATTAACATTTAGTGACTTGTTTAATTGAAATAACTGGTGTTACTTACTGGCCATTGGTGTTACTAACCAGTGACAGTAACGCCAGTGTAACATCTACTGACAAGATGGTTTCATCATGATGGAAATTAAAAAAAAAAAAAAAAGTCTTTATTCATTAAAATGTCAACCTATCATACAATTTGATTGATTCTTTTGACCAAATTTACTTCACCCTTATTTTAAACTCCATAACACCAGTGACATATCTTGAATATTCACATGAAATTACTAGTTTAATCTAAAAATTCTCAGAAAAACAAAACAAAAAACAAACAAACAAACAAACAAACAAAAAACTAATAAATAAATAAATAAAAAAGGTTCTGAGTTACCTTATGTTCTTCAAAATGAACACACCTCCAATGATACTGAAAGAGCATTTATGAAGGGAAACAGGAGTTTTTCAAAATAAAGGTTTTTGTAAATAGTAACACCAGTGACATGAAATCAAGGCTTAACTACTTTTTGTAAACTTTTTTTTTTTAGATATAAGTAGGCTTTTGTGTTATTTATTAAATATTAATAACACTTCACTGTGTATTTTAATCTTTGAAAGAGGAAAGAAATATTGATTTTAACTCAAAATATGTCACTAAACCTCGACTCCTTACTTGAGGGACGTGTCAAATTTATAGCACCAACCATGCTCTTTCAGATTTTTTTTTAAAATTAAAACTATATTATGTATGATTTAATACAAAATTCAGTTACAACGAAATGTATTTACAATTGCAGTTTTACTCACTCGTTGTACGGTGTATTTAAGAAAAATAAAGCTCATGAATGTACTTTTAATTTCCAGATTTAAACTGGGACCTGAAACCGACAATGGTAATAGTGAAATCTCCGACGGTACCTGAACGCAGCATCGGTTGTGATAAATTCCAGTGCTGAGCGCATAAAAACACATCAGAAGTTCAGTGCAGGTGTAAATATGGTTCAGCTTTACTGTTGGGGAGATGGCTCCAGTGGACGGTTCGGTCCTCGAACAGCTCCCAGCCCGGTTTCCTGCACCGTCCCCGGGAACATCACCGACATCAGCTGCGGGAAACAGCACACTTTATTCCTCACCAAGACCGGAGGAGTTTTATCATGTGGACACAACTCTCAGGGGAGACTGGGGCGACAAAACAGTGAAGACCCGAAGAAACCAGGTATATGTTAAAAAAAGAGGTTTATACCCCCAAAAGTTTATTATTATTATTTTATTTTTTTCTATTCCTTTCTTCATGTTTACAAATTGGATTTCATAATCGTGCATTCAGATTGAGTTTTGTGTTTCTTTCTCATAAATATTTTCCTAGCTCTGACACTTTTTCTTTTACATGATTCTATGAAGGAAGAATAAGTGGAAAATAACTTTTCTTCAACATTTCACCTCTGTTCAAGAGCTGCTAACAAGTGTCAGTGGGGCATAATAACAATATCGTGCACAAATACTTGAGCTAAGTTTCAGTTTCGTTTCTGTCCCGTTTTCACTGACAACGAAAGTCAATTGCTCTTTAATACAGGTAGAGTTCAAGTGCAACTGGGAAAGATGAAATGTCAAAGTGAGTCAGCCTTTAAAATGCTGATTAGGCATGGATCTCAAAACTTCAGAAAACGAAAGTTAACATAAAGGAAAGTTAAATGCAATAATAATGTCAGGAAGCTCCTGATGCATTGATGCCAGCCTCAGCACTAAATCACCAGAGTAAATGGCACAATCCAAGATACTCTCATTGTTCCTATCAGGTGCAACTTTATTTTTGTAATCATAAAGGAAGATCCTCCTGTCATCAGCCAATAAATGATTAGATTAATACATTTTAATATATCTTCTTAAACTTCTTTTCTTTCTTATTAAACTAATGTGGTTCTGTATGTCTGTCTTTCTCTGTGTTGTGCTGTGTAAGGTCGTGTGGAGGGGCTGAATGACGTGGTATCAGTGGCATGTGGACAGGACCACTCTCTGGCTCTGTGTGCATCTGGACATGTGTTCTCCTGGGGAGCCAAAGAGGATGGACAGCTCGGTTTGTTTTCACATCAACAGAAGAACAGTCACAAACCATGGTATGGACCTCTACGAACAGACCACTGAACTTTATCAAAGCACTGTTTTGTTTTTCAAACTTGTTTTTATCTTATCTATATCTGCAGTTGTGTGCCCATGCCAATGAAAGAACCAGTGAGTCAGGTCGCTTGTGGAAACGTCCACTCTCTGGTTCTGACTAAAGGTGAGATATTATACACGTTTGACTCCAATTTTCTTTTTTTTCTTGAAAGAGAATAGTTTTGCTTATGAAACATAAGATCCCCTGAAGTCTCAGAGACTAAAACTACAAAATTGTGGGCAGAAGAAAGTAGCTGGTTTTCACAGTGTTGTCTGTCACATTTTATTGATTTTATTGAGCTCAGTT